>VCCN01007040.1:4630658-4641504 GCA_006491835.1 Architeuthis dux | reverse complement strand
TCCTTTGCAATCACACCTACTCTGAACACAAGACTAGATATTCCATCTATCTTTCCATATGTATCTGACCCATTGTGATTGAAGGATCTGCAGATTTATCTCAGGCATCTATCCTCAGTATTTGTGCTCAGAAAAAAAGTCTTTGAATCCAACTGCTTCACTTTGATGCTGCAGAATAAGTTTTCATTAGCAGCCAAAACATTCGTATATTTCTAAAATTCACGATACCAGCATGTTATAAATCTTTATCAGTCTACATATCCCGTTCGATGGGTGAAAAAGTCGATAGGTTTGATGACTGAAACTGGATTATTTTGAATGCTGATAATCAAGTCAGGTGCTGAACAGTCGCTGCACATTCCTCATACACGTGATCAATCGTATTGTTATGAAGTCTGCAATGTCCTTTGGTTATACATACGAGTGTTGATAAACAAATCCGTAGTCTGACACGCCGATATTAGCTGAATTTTGATCTGAGATGTTCGCTATACATTGTTCGATCCATGTGATTAATATTCATCACTGGGTTATGTGCATCTATAATGAACGAGATTATGTTGAAAAATAAATGCTTTTTATCATTAGGCTACGGACTTATTGATGTACCCACTTTTGTAGCCGTGTTTGTTTGTCTGTCTGTGTGTGTATGTGTCTGTGTGTGTGTGTGTGTGTACGTTTTCGGTGGGACATCTTTGCGTATAAATAATGTGTTTTGTTCTATGGCGAAATGTAATGTTCAACGATGCCAATTAATTTCGATAAATCAAATTTCATAGATATTTCCTTGAATATAAAATAAATGTAAAAAAGTAAATAAATAAAAATAACGACAAAAAAGAATTATATAGATATAAATTAAAAACAATATTTCTCGTTATCGGAAAATAGCTTTCGAAATTGAAAAAGTGCCGGACAGATGACAATATTCGTTGGCTGAAAGAAAGTAGGTTACCGTCATCATCATCATCATCATCATTTATTTTAATTTTTTTCTCAAATTATTATTTATTATTCTTATTCTTCGCTTGCTCCTCTTTTGTTCTGCTTTTTGCTTCCGCCTGCCTTTCATAGTTTATAATCAAACTAACATTCCACGTCTCTTTCATCGCTTTCATATTCTACCAACTGCTTCATTTCTTCTACTGTTGTTCCTCACGTCTATTTTAGTTTTCAATTATACAGTAGCCCTTCCCTTTATAACGTAGGTGTTCGGGTCCAGGAAAGACAACCACGCTATGACTGAACCACGGATAATAAAAAGTCAATTACTAGAAACAAAAGAAGTACACCGCTGGACGAAGGTGTTGTTTTCGTCACAAAATCAAAGAAATTAAAGAATTTGATACTCACTGAGCGCCCCATATATTTGGCTTGGTGCCGTGCTAAACTAAGTTTAGTAAACAACAATGTGAGATCACTACTCGTGCGCTTTATTTAGTAATCTCGTCTTGAAAACCAATTCGTGAGTTCGTTCCTCACTGGACGCCTCACACTTGATATCCCTCGACTGTTCTCTGCCTTCTTCTTTGCTGTCTGCCAAGAGTTATTTTTTCTCAAGAACCTTCCATGTTCGGCAAGCACGTCTCACACCAATTCACTCATCTAGTGAGTTCATTTCATCAAAACTGTAAACATAGGTTTCTGCAGTTTTTTTAAGTTGGTTTGGCTGGCTATGCATGTATCGCGCGTACAGGCTACACTAATGAAGCTACAGGACTGAAAATGAGTATAGACGAAATGTTCTCAGGAAAGCTGGCTCGTCTTATACAGCATACACATCCTCACTGGACTCGTACTGAGCTCTTGTTTTCTTTATTTTATTAATCTCATGTTTCGTTCTTTCTTTTTATTTAATTTCTTTTTCTACTTTTATTCCCATCATTTTTCACCACCACCAACAATCCAACCGTCGTAATCAACTTCATCTTCTGCCCTGTGCCATTAAAATGTGCCATTAAAATGTGCCTGTGATTTTAATAATATTTCTCGTGTTATTAACACGTATATAATTGTATTAATGATTTTATTACAAACATTTCTTTCCAACCACCACCCGCCTTTTTCTTCTCGCTTCTATCAAAACCCCAGCTAAGTTGCAAACACGTTGCGTTGTAAACAACAATGTGAGGTCACTACTCGTGGGCTTTATTTAGTAATCTCGTCTTGAAAACCAATTCGTCTTTGGAGACTCCCAACAACGTCCCCGTAACATTACAGACAACGTTGCAAAAACGTTGCCTTATAACGTTACATTAACGTTTCTTTGTAGACTCCCACAATGTTGCCTCAACATTGCAGACAACTTTGTAAAAACGTTGCCTTGTAACGTTATATTAACGTTTCTTTGTAGACTCCCAAAACGCCCACGCAACATTGCAGACAACGTTTTCAGAAGATTTTGACAACATCCTTGCAATGTCGCAGCTAACATTTTTCTGCAACGTCTTTACAACATTCCTGCAACATTGAGTGCAGACCTTAATCAAAACCAAAAAAATAATTTCATATTTCAGTTTATGCCCGGTAATACATATAATTCTTTTCAGCGTTCATAAAGACCTGGGTCGGATTCGGCCTCCGGGCGACCGGGCAAAACCCGGAGGGCCGGAGCAGCCTAGCACATAGTCAGTTGTTCTCAAACTGTGTGCTGCGTCATAATAGGGTTCTGCATACATTTTTTAAAATAAACTTTTTCCAAATACGAAAACATGTATTCCGAGCCTTGAATGTGTCCTGTATCTGTCTTATGTATACCCCACTCCCACCACAGAGTTGCCAATCTCGTGGTTTTGTCACTAGATTTGATCTTTAGCTACAAATGAAAGGGCAAAGGGGTTATGTGTTCGTATATCAGTAGGCTGATATAACAGTTCATTGACTACGGTGATGTATTTTGTCTAATTTGTTTCATTTTTACAGTTGGTGTGCCGCATAAGCCAAATATATTTCATAGTGGGCCGCCATCAGGGCCATATTATCATAGGCACAGTGCCTAGGGTTTACGAAAAAGTAGTGGTCGACTTAAAGTATATTTCAAATTATTTAAGAAATTTAAATATTATAAAATTATGAAATATATAAAATTTTAAACATTAGTGAGACCAAACTTGTATCAGTGCCTAGGGCCCCCAAACGCCTTAAACCAGCCCTGGCCGTCATACAATAAAGTTCCAATAGTTCTGTGAAACTGACAGGGCCGAATAAGGGCTGAATTTGGGCTGAATTTGATATTGATAGGCCGAGTGCATAACATTTCTTTGGGCTCTCCTATTTTTGTTTTCAGCTATCAGTTAAAAGAAAACTCAAAATAAAAGTGAAATATTCATAATATTATTATGTATAATTTAACGTTAAGTCCTCTATGAACCAATATAATCTATCTCTAAATCATCCCGAGTTGTAGGTGTCTGTATTTCTATGTCAGAAGTTATCAACTGTATAATCAAATTAATGATGTCCTTGAAGGTGAGAGCCACAATAAATTTCAGCGTGGAGAAAACGTAAGGGTACAAGTTAAATATTGCGGTCCCAAAACTGTTTATGTACTTTGTGTACTTTCTATGCGCACCAGACATTTTCAATTTTTTATAAAAAATTAATTTTTGTGAATGTCTGTGTGGGGGGAGATTTACAATGTAAGTATAATGCTTAACTGGACCCTTACTTTGTGTGTCTATTAGGTTAACCAAACCGAATCATTACCTTCTTGTCTAACCGTATGAAGTAGACATCTGAAAATCAATATTTTTGTTGGACATTTTATTTTTTTTAAAAACCATTAAATTTCTGTCTACATCTGGCATGTATAAAAGCATTACATTATACAATTGCTTCCTGGCAGGCGTAAACAGTATAACCGTTGTAACGTTTGTAGAGAATAATAATAGAATATTTTACAAGCATTACATTTTTGTAATGAAGTACGTAGGAAAAACACCTATTGAGAAAGGCGAGAACGAAAAGAAAAGAAAATGATGATTTCGCTAACAATGAAGGGAAAAGGTGAGCCTTGTATAAACAAGAGATGATATACCGAAATGAGGTGATGAAATCAGGGATTTCTGACAAATAACATATGCTAAAAGATGGGCTAGAGAAGGTTATTCACTATGCCTTCACATATTCCCCTCTGCCAAAAAGGGGGATAGGGATTGCTTTTACCTGGAATATCACCGTATGTCGAATTGGCTGGCAGAAACCCCCCAGATCAATGACCCATTCTAATAAAATCCATTTGAGGTACAACGAGAATCTAAGGCAGGCAAACCTGGCGGGGAGACATATTTTTTCTCGGAACCCACCTATAGCCGGACGAAAAAACAGTTTACCACGTTATACAGGAGGAAAAAAAATATATTAATCCTGAAAAATAAGGAAAGATAGAAGAAAGTCAGCGGAAAGGAAAGAGAAGAAAATAAATAAAATCGAAAGGGAACAGATATGTTGAGTTTAATTTTAAATTCTCTGAAATTAAAGCTAAGTACCAACCTTTGAAGAAGCATGCACATCTAAGAAACATATACCATTAATTGTAGTTAGCAACTTCCCATACCTCTTCTCAGCATATTCCCAAAAATTGGAGTTTCCCATTCCAAAAAACGAACAAATGACTTTCTAATTCGTCTGTTCGGCAACAAAATTACACATTTATATCATGCCCTTAATGATAGTGCAACTCCACAATAAATCCCCATGAATTGGGAAACTAGATGGTTATCTAATCAACCACAAGAATGGTTTGTCATAATTTCGTATTGTCATACCAATGCAGATTAAAGATTTTCTGGGTTTACTTCAAGCTTTATGAAAAGATTTGGAAAATGTTGATGTCGCAAAACGTCATCAAATATACAATATTCTTTTTAATTATTCTTGTGCCTCCCTGGTTTTTATTTAAATGGTATTACTTCAGAAATTACGGACACTTTTACAATTTGATGAACTGCAATTGAAAAGAAAAAGAGCATAGCATAGCCCAGGTTGGGGGGCTGGCCAAACGGTTTAGGAGTAGGCTGGATTTTGCTCCCAGAACGGTTGTACCATTTATTATAGTAATTTATAGTAGTATTTTATAATTTTAATGATTTTATATTTTCTAGCTATTTACAATAAACATTTAACATTTCAGTCATATATTTTTTGTTGCTGATTTTTATGTTGTAATAATGCCGGTATTATGGAACTGACATACCGGAATTATAATCCCCCCAATGGAAGAGTAATATCGGACTTTCTTTAATGTAGGATCTATAGAACTGGAATCAGTACTGTCACCCAAAACGTGTTTACACTTAATATTCAGATTATATTCTATAACATTATGGGTTTAAGTGGACCTTTACAATCTATATATTGTCACGAAATAAATGAGTTTATGCTAAGGTGGCCGATAAACGCCCCCTACTTAATATTGATCTTAAAATATGTTGTAATATCCATTTCATATAGCCTCAACATGCCCCTATTATTAGTAATAATTCAAAATCTTCCCGGGGGCTTACAGCATTCCGAACCCCCAGCTGTAGAGACTCACTACGCTTGCCAGACTCATAGCCTACATCAGTGGTTCCAAACCTTTTCATTACCAAGGACCCCTTTTATTTAAATGAATTTTACCTTTGACCCCAGGCTGTTGAAAGATCTGCCTACTCGACAAGCCAGTTTGTGTAATTTTAGTCCAATTTACGTAATATATCTGTGTTTGTATTGAAAGTCGAGGCTCACCGATAGAGTTATTCATTTCCCCGTCAGCATGTTTGACTGGGACTTGTATTGTTTGTGTATTGTTATAGAGAGGAATCCCTTGACACTTAAAACATGTACATCCAGATTGGCTGATACACATCCACAGGCCCTGGTTTCGCATGGGGTTTCTGCAGCGCAAGAACAACAGATTACACTCATAATGCAATCTGGTACAGGTTGTCGTGACGCTGGGAGTGTGACAGGCTGGAGGGGCTTGGTTTCTTCATTCCTCTTCATACTCGGTAGGATCTACATTTGGGGGTTCAGGAAGAGCCATCCTCCAGAAGACACACTGGAGAGGGCTCTCTTTACATTCTCTCTGAAGGCCTCTGACATTGGCGAGAGCAGAGCTTTGGCATTCTAGTTACAGTCTTTCTCCCGGCCCTTGCTATCCATGCCTTCACTCTAGCACCAGTCATAGAGGTCATATCATAAATTCCATAACAATCACACATGAACTTCATGGCTTGGCTTTATGTCTGCAGATAGATCACCAAACAAACTAAGGCTACACTTGCCATCTTTAACAGCTTTCCACACTTTCCCCTTACATATTCCATGGTGTATTCGAACTGGTAGGAGTTCAAGGTATAGTTCTCCAAGTTGTTCTACGGTAGCCGCTCTTTCCTGTCGTGTAAGAATTAATGTCATGTGGACAGTGAGGGATTGGTTGTAGTAGTGATACAGCAGCATGATGTCGACATCAGTGTCATCTGCAACAATCTCAGTTGCTGCATAGATAGCATGTGCCACTACAATTTCATGTGCATCCTCATAGATGGTCTTTAGATCCTGTCTTGATATAGTGATGCAATCTGCTGATATCTCAGTGGGGGTAGGGCCCTGGCCAGTCGCGACTAGTTTGCTCTGTTATATTTCAGGAACTGTGGCTTCAGTCACAAGCGTTTGATCTGTATAAGTTGCTTCTTATTCTCTGGGATGTTGAGAACTTGGTTCTGATGGGGAAGTGGAGAGTTGGAAGAGAGTTGGAACTCCTTGCAGCCACCAGACCCTCTAGCCTTGCGAGCAGAGCACTTTGTGCTAAAAGCAATATACCTATCAAACACAAGATAAACATCTCCAATTCTCAATCTTCGCTGCAAATATTGCTAGAAAGTCTCAACATAGTCACTGAATAGAGCGTGGTTCGTTTGGCTTGATGCTAGCCATAGGTGAACACATAGGACTGCACAGCCATCCAGAATATTACGGTCCATCTTGTCAGCATTCCTCACGGAACATGTGACCCTCGTTTTCTTCTTGAAATCTGCTTTGGGCTTGCAGATCCACATTTCCACTGAATCATCAAACAGGACTTTATGGATGGGTGCTAGCTCATAAGGGAGAACATCTCTGAAATCCACATTTGCATTAGAAGATCGGTTCTGTGTCATACACGGCTTCAGGGCCAACTGTAACTCCCTTTCTCGTCACAGCCGCGATCGTAAATATAGTTTTAATATTATTCCAGTATCCCTGAGGTAACGACATCTCAAATTCAGTAATCTGCTCCTCGGTAATGCTGGAAGCGGAGCAAGAGAACCATTGGCGATGTTAACAAGCTGCTCTGCATGTACATCGGGATCGAGAGGGTGGATGCACAGGGCAATCTTTTTTTCTGATTCCGTTTCTCTTTCTTGTCACTCTCCATATGAACAACTGATTCCTCCTGTCACTTCTCATTTCAGCCAACTCCACCATTTATTGACTGCACACATGACGGCTGAGCCCATGTTTTCAGGGTTTCTTATTTGAGTGTGACTCCAACAATTCCAGCCGGGCCATGCCCATATCTCATGCAAGTAGACTCTATAAACATGTCACTGGAGATGCCGCTCCATATGCCGTGTGATATGTTTTCCATTCCTAAAAAATGATTTTGGGCGGCAGCCTTTCAATCGTTCTCAGGTAGGGCAAAATTGGTCTGACATGGTTTGAGTGCCTGCAGCCAAGAAGTACACCGCACTGCACATACAGGAGCCAATCTGCCTCTCACTACACTGAGGGATAGAGGGAGAGAGATGTAAAATTAAATTCAAGACAAAACAGGAGTATATCTGTGAAATAATTCATTATGTGTTATTCTTTCAATTTATGCGTTTGCGGACTATAGTTTCGGCATATATCAGAATGTCCTCCTGGTATTAATATTTGTTATTGTTGTTTGGGGCTTGGTGTGTGTGGGTTTAGTTAGCAGCAGTATTTATGGTTTTCGTCTGACTTGTGTGGAATAAGTTGGAGCAATATCTTTATATAAACGATAATGTATATATTAAACAAATATTGCTCATAAGTATTTTGACAAGCACAAAGTCTGTTTTTATTTATGGGGATACAAGTTAATTTATTAGATTGGAAACTCCTCCATATAGCAATGAGTGTTCACTTTTTCAATCTACTAGATCAATTCTGAACAAGATTTTAGAAGAATAGAAACACACAATTTGTTTTTCTTTCATTTAAAAATGTAATTCTATTAAAAAAAACATTTTCCAGGAATTTAGCATGCAGAACCATAAAACATGAATTTTTATGTTGATTCCAAACAAATTTGGTTCTTCTTGCGTAATGTTCCTGTTTTTAACTCTCAAAAACAAGCAATTAGAAGCAAAATGACTGTTAGTTCAAATACTTATGACAGGTACTGGGTATATATCTAATAGTATAAAGACGAAGAATGTTGGTCTCTTTCTTTGTTTTTGACTATGCTTTTTATAAACTCTAAACGGTTGAACCCTACGAGCTGCAAATTTGTGTATAAGGGTAACTTGACACCAGGTTCAACATAGGATGGCTGGCAATGACCCCTGGGATCTCTAAAGGTCAATTTTGGGTCAGGTTAAATTTGGAATTTTCAAATCTAACGGAGACAGCTACACACTAAAGGATGCAAATTTGTGCACCTGGGTAACTTGACCCCAGGATAAACATTGACTATGCAGTGCTGACCTCTGGTGACCTGTAAATGTTAATCTACGGTCAGGTTAAGTTTGGCAGGCATTTTCAAATCTAACGGAGATGTCTGCACCCTAGGGTCCGCAAATGTGTGTACAAGTGTAACTTGATCCCAGGATGAACATAGGATATGTGGCGATGACCTCTGCTTACCTATAAAGGTTAATTTGGGGTCAGGTCAATGTTGGCATTTTAAAATCTAACAGAGACGGCTGCACCCCGCCGACTGCAATTCTGTGTACACGGGTAAATTGGCCCAATGATGAACATAGGATAAATGATGGTGACCTCTGGTGACCTCTAAAGGTCAATTTTAGGTCATGTCAATTCTGGCATGTAAAAAAAGGTCAATTGTGACTTTCCCAAGCTAACGAATACAGCTGCAGCCTACGTAGGCTGCACATTTGTGTACCAGGGTAACTTGACCTCAGGATGATACACTTAGTTCACTAATGGGTCAGAATATTTCTAGGTTTTATGAAATATTTGGATCTGGGTCAGTATTGCCTAATAGGGTTTATTAAAAGATTTGTTCATCACATTTTTGTAATCGAGAGATATGATCACATATATCCCTGTACTGGAAATTGCACAATGCTGACAGCTGGTCAGCAGGTGGTTTAGCAAGTTAAACAATATTTGGAGTCAATAAAAAAAAAACTTTATACCTTTATGCAAGATTCTGTCAAAAAAGGTCCTTTGTCTGCCGGTCTAAGAAGACCCATTATTATTCTAACTTCTGTTGTTTTCTCTATAGCAAACTTAAAAACAAAACACCGCAAATAAATAGTTTTATTGTTCGTTCCTGTGAACTATAAATTATCAATTTGAACTACATAAGTAAATCAATTCACTAAAACAATTCAACTAAAGGTTAGTCTTTGTTGGTCTTTGCGCTGAGATGCTACGAAAATGGTTATATAAAGCGATAAAGTTCCTTTGGTATGTATTGCGCCTACGCCATGAAGGTTCCACACACACACACACACACTGATGTTTAGCCATAAATATCATAATGAACTTACCATGAATTGCCACAGTTTTCCGAAATCGTAGCTTCTTGATTGTGCACTTGTACTTGGCTCTACTGCCTCTAAACGTTAGCACCAGATGCTCCGCAGAAAATGGATAATACATTTCAGGAATATATTAGCAGAACATGCATTATCTAAATTAGTGCTTCTCAATTGAAGAAATATTTAAAGAAATGTTATACCTTCTATATATATTGTCAAGTAAAGAAAAGTATGTTGATGATGTGCCCAGAATGTGCGGGATTTTCAGCTACAGCACTTGCAACGTTACCGTAACGTTGCTGTAACGTCTGAGATGTGCGGCCAGTTTGGGTTCAGAAAAATACTCGATTGCAACGTTACAGTAACCTACCAACACCACCACATATGTCTGCACGTTGCAAACACGTTCCGTGTTAGCTGGGATCTGATTATAACTAATTTCATTAATTCTTCTTGTTTGTCCAATTCCTCCACTTCTTTGTCTTTTTTTCTCCTCTGTGCCATCAAGATTAGAAACCGTCAACTAGAACTGTCACCAAAAATGTTGGTCTCGCTGTCTGGCTGAGTATGCATTGCACGTACAGGCCGCACCAATGGAACTACATGACTGAAAATTTAAACAATTACTTCTTATTATGCCTAAAGAAAACCAAATGAATGAATGATATTTAGAAATCAAGGAAAATAAAAGAGGAGAACATTCATTTAGTGTGGGGTTAAATCTGCAATGTAATTTCATGCTAAATTGGTACCATTGTTTGTGTCCGGCAGCATTCACGCTTGTTTTTTGAAAATTCGGACTTTTTCAGTGCTCACTGCCCAACGAAAGGTGAGAAAGGTAACATTCATTGATCACCCCATTTCCAATTTTTGTAATTGATCACCCCAACATTACATGCTGCCAAAAGACGTTGCCCACGTGTCGGTTTCTATCGAGCGACTAATCAGACCTGTCCGTTTACAATTTTATTAATAATTCTTCTTTTTCCTCTTCTTTTTCCTCTTCTTTTTCTTCTTCCTCTCTGTGCTATCAACATCTATCAATAATTAAACACCGCTACCCACAACACTGGCTTAAATATTGTTGCTAGATTTAGGCTATTCATGTGTTCTGACATTTATATATA
>VCCN01007040.1:4234156-4244910 GCA_006491835.1 Architeuthis dux | reverse complement strand
ATATATATATAATTTATGTTTCTATTAGATGAGCAAACCACCTTATATATTTTAGATATAAAAATAGTATACACATGATGTATTAAATGTTATTGATATACATTTAACTAAATACCATATCCATATATATTTAATTAACACCTTGAAAAGTATATATGTGTGTATGTGTGTGCGTAGTGTATGAATTTGTTTATATTGACTCACATGCTTATATGTGTGCGTATGTGTATTTATAAGAAAACATGACTTTTTGCTTAAGTACACACATACATATACGTACAGTCCTTAATTATGCACACTGCAACGGTAAGTAAACGAGCGTTGCTTACATAGATTTACCTCTACCATATCTTTTAAGCGCTATGTGTAGACACGAGTTTGGACTAAATTTAATTTGATTGGTTGGTTTTCCCCGGAAGTAGTCGAGTATCCGTGCACCTGTCGATGTATACCCCTGCCTGTGGCCCGGAAGTACTGGCTAATTGGAAATAGAATAAATTCGACCACTTGTAAAGGAATACATGCGGTGACACTCTAAGAGGGCTGATTGCTGCCATTGTTGGCTTCCGTGTTGAGAGAGAGAAAGCAAGGAGAATTGTCAGGGATGGTGACAAGATGATTGGGCAAGAAGATAGAAAATGTGCCCGATAAACCATTTACCTCTGCCAACAAAGTTCTAAGAGGTATATGTATTCAATCATGTTTGTCTGTCTGTGCTCACAATATCTCCAAAGGTTTTCTGTGAATTACAATGGGATTTTGTGGGAGGGTCGGTCATGGAAGAAGGAAGAATTGATCAAGTTTTGGGATGGAATCCAGGAATTTCTTTTTGACTAATATCTGTTCATATATTAAGATAATATTCCGAAATATGGAAAATTAAACTTACATGCTTACCTCACCCACAAAGTTGATTTGTATGGACTGATTTTCATTCTGGTTCTAGCTAGTGTATGGCGTTGGCAGAGTCATGCGCCCTTTGAGTGCTTTTTAATTGATTATTACATTGGATTGTATTGCATTGAAGAGGAGTAGTACAAAGAAAGGAAAAAAGAAATGAAGTAAGAAATAAAGAAAGAAATAAAGTAAAAAGAAAAGAAGGGAAGAATGAAAGAAAGAAAGTAAGAAAGAAAGGAATAAAGAAAAAGTGAGTAAAAGGAGGAAAAGAAAGCTAGGGAAAAAATGGTAAAATGAAGTAGTGATGAGAAAAGGAGAAAAGGGTGAAGCAGGCACAGAGAAGTAAAAGAAAATAAAATAAAATGAAGAGGAAATATGAAATTCAGTTACCGCGATTTGGAAAACTGTGAACATTTCCTGTTTTACTCGTGTAATTATTCAGTTATCGCGTTCTGAAATGTGGATGGTGGGTGTCATTGTAATTATTGCCATTGCTTTTATTAGGTTGTTACATATGAAATTGTTTTTTGAATAGAAAGATGAAGGATGATATAAACAACAGAAAACGGCAAATATTTGATCAAGATAAGCAACAACCTCTTTCTAACGATCCTCTAATGATAATATGCCATCTCTATAAAATTCTTTGGTATAGTGGTCACAGATTCAGTAAAGGCACACATTATGTTTTCTCCGATTTTAACCTTTTATTAAGTTCAAAATTCTTGTCAGGTGAATCCCAATTCTCTAATTTCAGATACAGTCAGCTGAGAAGTGTAAGGTCTGGAATTGGGGCATTTTATTTTTGTTCATGTGAAACTCATTCTTCCAATATGTTAACCTTTTCCCATCGCCTTGAGATGGTAGGGTTTCTGTTGAAGTCCTAAGGTCTTGAACCGTTGTTTGTGGGTCGTTGGTCACTGCTGTCGATAATCTGTCATCATCAAGAACAGGTTTGGGTCTCACACTAGGTTTATTATTAGTATTCATGCTTCCAGACCTCAACCTATTGAACCAACGCTGAACAGTTCACACTGTAATTGTGTTCACTCCAAATGCTTTGTTGATGTTACCAGAAGTTTGAGCATTAGTATGTCCTAATTTGAAATCGTAATTGAAAATTACTCTAACTTCTTGGCTAGACATTATTGCTGTTAAGGGGCTCAGGAATCTCCATAATAACGATTTATAGCTCTATTCGCATTGAATATACAAAGAAAACTGCAATTACATTAATAAATCCTTCACTTCTAACATTATTCTCTATGATGTAAAATCGACATTTCAAGTGTAATAATTAAATAGATAGGGAAACCCACTGGGAAGGGCGAACAAAGTTGATTACCGTTGTCTGACAAAAGACTGCATACGGTAGGATGATACAGTTCAACGCAATGTAAGTACAAGTGTTCCCCACTTTCTGGAAGTTTGCTTTACGCCACTTCTCTTTTAAGAAAGACCTACGTGAGTACCTGATTTCGCTAACAAAAGAAATCCGAAGAGGATTTTCGCTTTCACGAGAAAAAAAGGCCAAAAACCAAAATAGCGTGCAGTGTTTGTTTTGAAGAGAGTCGTTATAGTGATAGCCTAACTGAGCTCATTCTCCTCCATTCTCTCTTCAGTGTACCCCTCAGAAAGGCTGAGGGCACATAGGCGTTGATAAGAATACAATTCCTGTTAATATCTTGTTCACATCCAAGCAATTGGAATACGTAAGTGATTTTTTCTAAATACATGAGTGGATACGTTAGTCCTTTTGTTGAAAAATACTGTAACCTCGATCATATGTCTTGTGATAGTCGGGAATTGCGCTCTGGTATTACCGCCTATGACGGAAACATTCATGTTGCGCTCCTACCAAATACGACGTCGTTTCTGCAACCCTCTGAACATGGCCTAATGCCACAATTAAAGTTTCCATAGTTCATATTCTTGTAACTCAGTACAGTGTTTTCGGTCCCCTGTACCGTGTTGTAAGTGCACCCATGTTTTCATGCATGTGTCTTGGTCGAGATAGCCTAACTGAACTCATTCTCCCCCAGGCTTCCTTAATCCCACTCTTCATGCCGAGTACTTAGCAGAGGCGTTGGATTCCATTTTAAAATGTTTTGGTATGTCTCGGCCATGAATTGAGCCCACGACGCAAGCACTCTACCACTGGGCCACGGTGATCACTTAATTAAGGTTTATTATAGGCAAAATAGGATGCATTCTATTGTAAAGACCATTGACAGAGAGGGCAACTTCGAAGTATATTTATCTGTGGGTCTGGGAACGCTCAGATAATTCCCCGTATAAAATACATAAAAAGGCGTTTATTTTACACAACAAATGTTTACTTCCCAACATAATTGCCTTCCTTTTCAACGCACTTAACCAACGCGTCTCCGGTAATTACATTATACCGTGAAATTTTCGGATCAACATTCAGCTAATAGTGGTGTCACCTTTTATATACATTTATTCACTGAACGATAGCATCTGTCGAGCTAAGTTCTATTGGGATTTAGCCTTCCTGGGTACACAGTTAATGTGGACTTGTTCTAAACACAGAATAAACCTAAAATATTAAGACAAAATGAATAACAGAAATAAATAAAAGAAAAGAGATTAACAAAAGAAATGTTACATGAATAAAACGTGTTTCAAATCTCAGCACCATCTTGATCTTAGAATACATTCCTGGGCTGTCAATAGGTTGGAAATTAGCAACACCATTGCATTCTTCCGTCAATTCTGCTCCATTTCAAGAATTTTCCGTATATATATATATATCAAACTGACACTTGAGAAATGGTGCGATGCAGGTCCTTGTAGGATACTCTAAAAAGCACAACGGACCTATCCAGCAGTCGTTAGTTCCGTAACTCAGTACAGGATTGTTGATACCCCGTACTGTGTCGTTGGGGCACCCGTTTGTTTTGGTCGGGATAGTCTGACGGATCCCATCCCTCGCCATACTTCCTCAATCCTACTCTTTATGCTGAGTTTAGCGTAGAGAGGCGTACCATTTTAAAAGTTTTTGATATGACTCGGATTGAACCCACGACCTACCGAACCGGAGATGAGCTGGGCCACAATGATCAGTAAGAAACTTATTATATATTGTTAACTAAGTAGTAAACAAATCTGACATATTGAACCAGCGCTTCCCTTCCCTAGGTTCCCTAATTTCAACTTGCAATGCACACCGTTCCAGCTTTTATCGGCGAGCAACGTTCGGTTTCCGCTTCTAGAATTCTAGTCGATGGGGGATGCAATTGTTTTCGAAAATGGACTCGGTTATTTTCGGAGTTTTAGGTTGTGGTAACCAATCATACTTACCTCCTCAAATTTCCAGCTTCTTAATTCTACCTACTTGATATAATTTGGTTCTTAGACGATCTCCTCATAAAACTAATAATGTATCATTTCGTTGATCACCGCACACTATTGGGAGAGGGTGATGGGTGGTGGTGGGGAGGAAAGAGGGAAAAGATCGGAGAGGTTGGGATCGGAGGAGAAAGTAAGAGCCCCATGGTTGCTCGAAGCTTGGCTTCTCCTTGGTTGGCCACTAATTAGTGACCTCGGCACAATTGGGGTCGGTGGGTAATCTGCTGGTCTTGAGGAGTCGGAGCAGACCGGGGAACATTTAGGTAAGGTGGAAGAAATAATGGGATCGAAGAGATTCTAATGCAGATTGGGCGATGTAGATATGATGGCTGTGATAACTATGGCAATGTTTAAGCAGAACAGGATAGAAGAAAAGAAAGGCGTTAGATAGAAAGAAATAAGTAAACAAGAAAGAAAAGAAAAATGAAGAAAACACAGAACAGTGAATGAAAACGAATGACAGAACAAGAATGTTAATGACGAAGGAGCAAAGGGACTATAAGAAGGAAAGAAAAAACGAAGATAATTGAAATAACAATTAAGAGACGGAAGAATACAGAAACAAATGGAAAACTAGATTATTATTAACTGAGACGAAAATCGACAGTTCTATGAATGCCAAAAGGTTTTTCGTTCACGTAAATACTCAGTGACAGACTATTCTAAATGTAATAAAAGGCTTCCTGCCCAGGTTTAATGTTTAAACAGTTAGCCTAACAGACCATTACTACTGTAGTGAGTTGGATCCTCACTGGGTGCCCTACAGCCTTGCGCGAGAATAAGCTGAAGTTAGTGAATACTTATTGTAAACTAATTAAATATATGCAAATAGCCAACTTATTGCAATTACATACAGGAATACCTTGAATAATGCGGATTTTGGTTAATACGGTTAAGATATTGCTGTACAGATTAATGTAACTAAGTATAAGCTGAAAACAAAAACACATCACATATTTTAAATGGCTGCCAGCGACAACTGTTTTCAGATCAATTATATTTTGTTATTAGCGATGGATATAATGTGATATTGAGGACATAATCAGTTGAATTTATTTGCCATACATAAGTTTTGGGGAATTCCCATTGTCTAATTCCCATTGGCTTATACATGCAGTTCATTGGAAATTAAAGATGACAGCCATTTTTTAAGATAGTAGCCCTGACACAATTCCAAACTCAAATATGTGATAACAATAGCAACCCAAACTAGGGTCTACTCACAGTAACAGATGGCTGTGCAGTCTAAGACAGATATTTTGCACTTGCACTGCCTAATACAACCATTCTCACATTTGCAGGAGACATAGCTGGACTGGCCTGCACCTGATAAGCATGTCCAGAAGGGTTCATAGTACCCCTCAGATGTCTTTGACTAAACAGTGGAGGTAGTTCTAGTGTGGACACCAGCAACTGAACCCACATGGTGGCCATCTTGAATTGTGAGATAGAAGGAAGATTCTGAAAAAGTCTAAAGTTTCAAATTCGAAGTTTGCATCATAAAAAATGTATGATTTGACACCGTGATCATCCATACCAGACTAGTTTACGCAACCTTATTGCAATTACAATGTTCATATTAGCCATGGCTGATATCTTGAATTTTCAATGAGATGTATTATCCAAGTGGCAATTCCCAAGAACTATGTATTTTGTATTTGTGAAAGCAATATTTCTTGTTGAAAATATTACTCAATATATTTGCCAGAAGTGTACCAAATTATATACTTGTATCTCAAAAGGCACAATTGGCTTGAAATTAATTGGCTCACTAAGAAGGAGAGGATTTCGAAGTGAAGATCCCCACTCCTCCAAAAAGGTCACCGTGCTTACATAATATGCATTACTGCTTTTTAGTCTAAAAAATGAATATTCAAATCAGTTATTTGAAATTAAAATACCTATATCGGTTTGCGTTGCTGAGTTGTTTTTACTCTTTATTGGAAAATATAACCTGCTCAAACTGCAACAAATGTTGTCTTTCAATAGAAAAAACCCGCAGTGCAAATATCTACTTTGGTCGCACCCGGTTCGGTAGGCCGTGGTTCAATCCACCGCCGAGTCATACCAAATACTTTAAAAACGATACTCAATGTCTCTCCACTAGGAAATCAGACAAGGACTAGAATTGTGGAATCTCACCCCACGAGGCTTACGGATTACGGCCAAATCATGTTGGATACATCAGTTCTCGTGAGATCCCGAATTTAAGCAACGTCAAGTTTGGTCAGTACCTAGATGGGTGACCATTGGGGAATACCAGATGACGTAAGCAGAACAAAGCTTTGACATTCCGGGAAAGCCGGAAGTTGGTCTTACTAGCAATTGCCCGCGTGTAACTAACCCTGCGACACCCCGAATAAGGATATAAGCGGCGAACGATGATATATACATACACGCATACATTACATGCACGGACTAGTATTCTCTTCGTAGTTGATCTAGTCAAGGCCTTCTCAATATGTCTGTTGTATTTTCTAACCTTCTGAGTATTTTGAACCAAACTATTCAGTCCCCAAGGGTAGTCTGTTCACTTTCCGCTAAACATCTTTTAAATTTTACAAAATATTGTGTTTAAAGTCTATGAAGTTGTAAGCCTTTGCAAGTCAGAAACACGTTTAAGTGATGTTATTACCTGGCTAGATAATTTATTTATAGAGCTCACGTGGCTCCCCTGCATTGAGGGATCGAGGCGTTTTCACATACCCCCCTCTCCCCTCAGATACGCCTTTGGGAATACTTTGTATCTGGTGGTCTGACTGAGTCATCCAGAAGGTCAGCGAATTACATTCTCGTCAAGGAAGTTAACCACGTGTCTTTCCGGAATTTGACAGTCCAGTATCATGGGAAAGATCGATCCACTTGACCTTATCATAATTAACAGAACCGGTAACAAGGCCCTGGGTTGAGGTCAACTGTTTACATAGCTAGGGGTCTTGGATGAAGAGTACAGCGTCGAATACTTTGAAGAGTCTGTACACACACTCCAGATGTTACCACTGCTTTCCTCAGGTTGTGGTCTTATCAAACAACACAATGTAATCACAAACACTGAATTGGGAGATTTCATAGTTAGCATCGGACAAGAATCAAATGAGCAACTGATATCACGAAGAATACAAACATAAGGATGTCCTTTGCTAAGCCTTGTTATTGTTAAACACAATGGCTTTGATGCCCTGTAATCGTCCTGTGGCCAAGCCTCCTTTGTTCAGCCTCAGGGTACAGTTTCACTAGGACAGAAATTCCCCATTACACTAAAAGGGGGGGGGTCGATACTTGTAGCGGCCCCTTCACGACACTAGTTGCGGGGACTAGAGCTATTTTTGCATGTACGCGTGCGGGACCCCAGGTTAAACAGACCGTGTGTCACATCCTGCCGTCGGGGGTGGCAAGATAAATAGGGAGGCTGTCTTGTGCGATGGTGCATTATACTGAATCATTCAAAGAATAATTTTGCTCTACAGAAGACATTCTGTTTGGCTGGAACTATATATACAATAGCACAACTACTCTTTGCAATCACATCTGGTCCCTCGCGAGAGAAATATTTGACAAAAGATTGCATTTATAAGAGCAACAAAAAAGAAGCACAAAACACAGAAAATGATTTGCCATACCAAACTTTGGATGGAGATGAATTTCGTTACAGGGTTAAACGTGTCAAACTGCCCAGATTGTACAAATCTGGGCTGTTTGGGACGTAGAAGGGAGAAGTGGGTGCATGCTTTCCCAGGGGCATTAGAGCAAAGTGAACGCAAACTGTCCCAGCTGGAATTTGAACCATGCTCGCCAATTTCATTCTCTCTACTGCACAGTAATTATAAAATGCCATGCAAATGTGAAAAAATGTAAAGGAGAAAGCAGCCGCACTCTGAAGGTCACACTCGAGCAATATAAGAAAGCCATATCCAAAGTGGCGGTAGAAAAGTTTGGTATGGCAAATCATGTGTACAGAGAAGGGCTCACATAATAAGCCGTCAGTGAAAAGTAATATCAAATTTCTGCTCGAATCAAAGTAATAAGATGTTTTCCCTTCATTGATTTCTCGTCCCTGATCAATGCATCTCAATATTATGCTCCGTCTCAGCTGATCTTTAACCAGCGTCTACATCTGTGCTTTTGTTCTACTGATCCTTGCTCCTTCGTCACGACTCTGACCTATTTCGAACATCTGATTGGTTAAAAACCCTACGGCTTCTCAGTAGCAGTGGTAGCCGCGTGAGGAGTTCCCAATAATCAGTAGGGAGAATTTATATCAAAGATTGTGTTAGGATTGGAGATAGAGCTAGATATGTATCATTCTTTCATAAATATGTCATCTATTTTCGAAGAAGGATTCGCGGTAATTTACCAGAATCCTAACAATACCTTCTCTTTCTTTATTGATTTTTTTCCCCTAATTATTTTCTTTTTTGGCGCCGGGTGCGAGACCAGAGCCGGGAAATTCAATCGATTTCGGGATCTTTAACCTTATAAATGGCGTTGGACGTTTAACCTTATTAATAGTGTTTTCTTGTCAACAATAAACTGTCATCGACAGGGCATGCAATCAGATGGGGAACATCTCCGTGAAGAGCAAACCTTATTACACTGGGAATGAAAAGAGACGCTCTGCAAATTCAATTTATCCACTTTCTCCTTTTTACTGCTGTTGTTCAGGATATTGGCCCTTTGGCCATAACATTAATACATTGTTACTACTACTACTACTACTACTACTACTACTACTACTACTACTACTATTATTATTATAATATTATTAGTAGTATTATTATTAGTAGTAGTAGCAGTAGTAGCAGTAGTAGTAGTAGTAGTATTAGTAGTAGTAGCAGCAGTAGTAGTAGTAGTAGTATTGAGTTTCCATACCAGCAGTAACTGGTGGATTTCATTTTATATCGAGTGATAACAAGTCTCTTCAATTCTTCAGGAGTCTCCTCAGTATTCCAGGTGACATTTGCAGTGCTGTCGTATGGATAGTCCCGGTCCATGCACGGATTCCCGGTTCCTCCAGCCTCGTTGCTAGGTTCTTCGGGACTGTTCCCAGGGCTCAGACCACTACTGACATCTTCATGATCCACAGTTTCTGAATCTCTCTGGCAAGGTCCAGGTACATTTCCAGTGTTTCACCGTTTTTCATCTTCAATCTACGGTCTGTCGGAACAGCGAAATCCACTATCTGAAACGTTCTTTTCTGCTCGTTTCACTACCACGCCATCTGGTCTCCTGGCTTGGATTGGGTAATCCGATTGAATCCATGAGAACTGTGTGTGTTTCATTCTCTAGGACAGGTTCTTGTCTGTGCATGTGTCATTGGTTTATATGATCAGTCGCTTGCACAGTTCCCAATAGACCACCCTCACGACCCAGTAGTGCCAAATCTTGTAATCCTTCTGGACTAATTTTCTGCACCCACAACAAGTCTTGGTACTCTAGCAATCTCTTCAGTATTCTGTCCGATTTAGTAATGTTGTCGGATGGATGGTTTTACATGTAGTGTCAAAGGTACTCCAGCACTCTCCTGAATCTTCTCTGCTGATTTTAGCAATGCTGTCGTCTGGATGGTTTCAATCCTTCCTTAGATTTCCAATTAGCATTATTATTGTTGTTGTTTGTACACATTGTGTTTTCAAACTATATGTAACTGGTGGCTTCCGCTGGAGATCAAGTAACAGCAAGTATCCCCAATACTCCAGCATTCTTCTCAGTATTCTAGCGTATTTGAATAAATATGTTGGCTGGATGGTTCCAATTCTCTTTCAGATTTACAATTCTTCCGATTTTGTTGTAGGATTGAGGTGCCTCGATAATAGTGGGTAGAGGTCTTACCATGCTCCACACTCTTTTAGTTCTCTAGCAAGGTCCTGCTTTCTACTTTGTGTCAGTTTCACCCTGTCATCATCATCAGCATCCTGTAAACATCCGCCGTTGGACATATACCTTCCCCATGATTCGACAGATCTTTCGATTGTGGGCGTCACAGTGCAAATATCTTTGAACTTGCCTAAATCGTGACGCCATTCAATTTCGCATATGATCTCTGGGAAACCATACTTTGTGTCGTGATGTCCAGCGGTTGTCAGATTGCAACATGGCCTGCCCATTTTATATCTCTGGCCCTATTTGCTCTCTAATATAATGTCCTGTTTTGAGATCTCCCCGTGTAATGTTAAGCACGATCTTCTTCTGTGCAAGTTGCATTGTTCTTAGTTTGAGTCAATCTGTTGGTTAGGTTGTATGCTTCAGCTCCGGGATCATACAATGATTGTAGACCCTTCTTTTAAAATCTAATGGGGTCTCATTGTTCTTGAAGGCTGGCCTTGCTCTGCCAAAAGCTTGCCAACCTAGACGCTAAAGAGTAATGGCTTCACTCTGTACTAAAACGGCACACTTGACACATCTTTGTTTATAAAGATTAGATCTGATCCTTTAGCTTTGGTTGGATGGTGCTTAATTTTTCTATCTTCAAGGGTGGCTTTTGGTTT
>VCCN01007040.1:4167022-4178530 GCA_006491835.1 Architeuthis dux | reverse complement strand
GTGAAGCTAAATCATATGACAATAACAACTTTTATTTTTATAATTTGTAGTCATTAGAGCAGGGTGTATTAGCCAAGACATATATTAAAATATCAAAGATAAACACGGAATTCGGTATAAATATAGTAAACACATCTTTGGAAAATATATTTTTTATTAACTTCCGGTCCTTAAAATGCTGCCGTATAATCGCGTTGTTTGTGTTTTTACTGCGAAACATTTTTAACAGTCAGTTGTGATATTATTTCATTGTCAATGAGAATATTATTTTTCATCAGTTACTCATTATGAGGAGAGACGCGACAAAAAGGATCTAATTCTTACAAACAATAGTCCTAAGTATACCTGGCCGCTTTTACACCAGTGTTTGTTTTGTCTTTTCTGTCAGAACGGATCAATCAAGTCAGCCCCGAAGCTGAAAGAGTTCAGAGCGCTCATCCAGTGCCTGAGATTGATTTTCAAACCCAAGCAAAAGTTATGATTTTATAAGTGTGTATGATATGTAATGCGAAGGCAGACCCTTACCACCGTAATGTATACCTACTATCCATTTAGTTTTGTGTCATACACAGCTATGCACAGAAACTATTGAGAAACGAAAATAAGGATGAAGAAATTGAAACGATAGTTTGTCCCAGCAGATTTGTTTGCAAATAACACCAAATCAACGTACTATCAATATTTTCACTTGATTTCCTACAAAGATTTCTTTACAAAATCCAACCTAGTTTTAAATGATGGAATTGGGTTTTTAAAACGTTTGTTATTCGCCTTTTAGTTCCTTCAAAACGTCGCCAATCACCCGCGTGAAATACAGCCAGGAATGCTGCTAATCTTTGGGCAAATAAAATAAACACGCTTTTTCCATGCTTGCTCCATTCAAGTCTGGTGAATTTCCTGGTCACCTGCTAAATCCATATTTTCAGAAATAAAAAAGATCAGACCATTTCCACCTGTATACGCCTCCAACGCAGCACATGTGATCGGTTTCTTCACCGATGAGTCAGCCATTTAACTCCACAAAAAGAAGCAAATATTTATGTTGTGTGTTGAGTGTTCTGAAAGATGAAAACGACCAATCCGATGAATAAGAAACTTTACATCAGGATATTTTTCTTGAAAGCAAACCCAGTGAAATAATAAGAAACTAACTGGATCTGTGAAAATTCCACAGGTGTTGAAAATTAAACTTATCTCACCCTAGTCCGTTATCTCACCCTAGTCCTGTATCTTCTTATTCTGTCCCTAATCTATTCTAATCTTCGTTTCCTGTCCATGATTTTATCTAAATGGTATACAACAAAGCTTAGTTTCACATCATCCAACCCCTACAGTAAACTTAACTGCCCCCCCTTCCCTTCAGACACTATTAACTTTATCCCCCCCTCTTCTTATCCTCTTTTAAAACTACCTAATTCCCCTTTCTACACCCCTATCTCTCTCTCTCTCTCTCTCTCTCTCTCTCTCTCTCTCTCTCTCTCTCTCTCTCTCTCTCTCTCTCTCTAAAAGTAATCTAAAAAAAGGTATTTGTGATTTTTCCAACAAAAGCTACTCGGTCTTGCTTCGAACTGGACAACTTTCTAAGGGAATTAATGAGATCAAAACTGTAGATCTGACCACAACAGAGAAAACATGACAAAACTCTAACTGCGATGATATTTAGAAATACGCTCGATCAATCACGCAATGAAATATATTTTCTTTGTTCATGGGTAATAAGTGTTATTTTCTAGTTGATCATGTCTAAAAGTATAGAAAATGTCAACTATTCCCTTAAAACCTTGCTTTTGTGACCAGGACAGTGATACTTTGAAATATACTTATTTCCAATTGGAGAGCGGGCGAATTTGCACATTTTTAATCACACAAAGTAACACACACAACTACATATGAATATCACTGTCCTGGTCACAAAAGCAAAATTTGAAGGAAATAATAACCATTTTACTTTATACACATAATCAATTATAAATAACACTCACTACCCAGGAACGTAATTCGTGTTGCAGGATGTTAACCTTTGGCTTTCTGCATCTTCGCCGTCTGACGCTTGAGTTACTGCTTGGGTTACTGTGAGCAAATGATTAAGAAATGCAAAGGAAAGGAGTGTTTGTTCGATAGTATGGATTGCTTTTATTTGTAAACTAAAAGAAAGCGAAACAAAGAGAAAACACGTCTGATAATCACTCAATAGAAACCGTCACGTAAACAACGTCTTTTGGCAGCAGGCCGAGTTGGGGTGATCAATTAAAAAATGGAAAAAAGGGGGTGATCAATGAATAAGTTACGTCTCTGGCCTTTTGTTGAATCACTAAAGAATCTGAATTTTCAAAAGATAACAAATGTGAACGCTGCCAGACACAAAGTAAGTGACTAATTTAAGATAAGCATCACATTTGTGTGTGTCGGGGGTGGGGTAGAAAAAACCAAAATGTTTTTTTAATAATAACAGGGAGTACATGTTTAAATTACAACCCTTTGGCTCCATTGGTGCAACCTGTACGCGTGACACATACATAGCCAGCCAGTTAGCCAGCCAGCTAGCCAGCTAGCCAGCCAGCCAGAATCACTTAAAAATTGGAGAAACCTATGTTGACCTATGTTGGCAGTTTTAATTAACAAATATAACCTCCCCACAAGATAAAGAAACGAAAAAGGTGCAGAACTAGTAATGATACGACGGATATTCTTTTTAATGTCAGATTCCCAACAGACAATAAATATATAAGACTAATACAAATGAAGATTCTTAAAAAAAAATGAAAGAATTGGAAATACAAGTAAGTGTTGAAATCATTCAAATAACTGCTTTACTAATATCAGCAAGAATACTAAGGTGGTGCTAGAGTATCCAGGAGACTTGGTGTAGAACCATCCAGACAACAGCATTACTAACATCAGTGAGAATACCGAGGAGAGTGCTGGAGTCTCTACGAGACTTGATGTGAAACCATACAGACGACACCATTACTAAAATCAGCAAGAATACTGAGAAGACCGCTGAAGTATCTATTTGCAAATAATCCAACATGTTGAGCAATAGGTTAGAATGTATAACTTAACATTGACGCAGAAGGGAAACCTCCTAAAACGGGTAAAATTAGAACTTGATAAAAGGGTATCAGAGCTTTCATTTCTATATTTACTTTTTGTAAAAGTTTTAAAGAAAATGATTTTTTCTTGGTGGAACATCTTTTTAAAACAAACATTTTATAGAGAGGAATTTGGCATAAGCACTAGATGTCATTTTGGGCGAACAGCACACGATTAGATCTGTGTTTAAACTGCAGGGAGAGTAATATTAAATCTCTAGTCTTCAAAGACTTTCTATTGACGAAATCATGATTTTAGATTTGCCCATATTCCTGGAAGGCATTTTTATTTTTCTCCAATACGGAACTGGTAATTGGAAAATTAAACACGGGAAGACATGTTTTCAACAGATCAAAGTCTGTAAGGCACAACAGATTTTAATGATGTGGGAAATAAGGAAATGGATGATGCAAAAAAAGAAAGAAAGAAAAAGAAAGAAAGAAAGAAAGAAAGAAGAATGAGTAAAAACGAGGGGGAAATGGAACTCAAAGGAGACATGTTGAAGGGATCATTGAGAAGCAAGGCAGAAGAATGTAAGGAAGGGGGCAGAAAAGTAAGATAGAAAGAAAGAAGGAAGAATGAGATACAGAAAGAAATGAATAAAGTGAGGAGAGAAGAGATATAAAGAAAGAAAGAAAGAAAGAGAAGAAAGAAAGAAAGAAAAGAAAGAAAGAGAGATAGAAAGAAAAGGAGAAATAAAGGAGAATGAAGGTAAAAAGAAAGAAAGAAAGAAAGAACAAAGAACAACAAGATTGAAGGATGCGTTAAAAGGCTAAAGAGAAAATATTTTTTACTTACAGACCATCTTTGGGTACCTCACTGCGGAATCGCTTAACTCACAGAACATTACTTCTGTTGTGAGTTCCATCCTTATTGGGTTCCCATATGCTAGAATAAGCTAAATTCAGCCAATAAGGAAATCATGGGTTCCTCACTTTGGCTTATTAGTTAAAAACGAGAAAAACTGAACTGTAATTAAACAATAAAGAAACAAAACAAAAACGAAATAAAAGGAAATAAAACAGGAATAAGAAAAGTAATAAAGTCATTTTGATTACCAATCTCACCCATGGCCAATTTGCAAATATAGTGGGATCGATTTTCACTAGGTGAATAACTAGAGTAGCCTTGTGCCTATCCAATCCGAAAATATAATTGGGTATCTCTCCGTGCAACAGTGGTAAGCAAGCTAATCTCGCAGGCCATTACTGCTATCGTGAGTTCAGTCCTCACTGTGTACTCATTACTTGCGATGTGCTAAACTTATCCCAGTAATGGTCGATATCAGTTACGCCTTGCCGTGGAACAATAGCTAGCAAGCCATGATCCCAGGCTAATACTACTTCAGTGAGATCTGTCCTCGTTGGGGCGGGGGGAACTGCACGTGTGCCTTTGTGTTATACAAGTAAGTAACAATATTGTAATAAAACAAAGTGTTCATGCAATGGCCATTGATCTTCGTCTGAGTGGAAGGGTGAAAACAAGTTAAAACATGAATCCCTGCCGTACTAGTTGAGAGGTATCTCTTCATTCAGATGTAGAATACAGAGAACGAGAGTTCGAATAATTTTCCAGTTGATGAATCCATTTCGCCTGACCACTTCCGATCGAACGGAGGGGCGGGACTGTTTTAACACCCTTCCCCCTCTCTCTCTCCCTCACTGCCTTACTTATTTGCTTAATTATACATTATTACTTTTAAATGCTTACCATTGTGGCCATCTGGTAATTCTGTATACGTTTTCATGGTCAAAGCCATATTATGCTGACGTATACTTGAGTCACGTGACCAGATTCCGCTCTTATCCGTCATTCGACAACGTGTAAAATTGACGTCTCCTTTTGAACACACCGCTAAGACATGTAGCCAAGTTACTTTATTGAATATATTACACATATTAAAAAACAGTAAAGGATAGAAGTAAAAAAGGAAGAAATTAAAACGAAATAAATCGAGAAACGGAAGAAAAAAGAAAAGGATGAAAATGAAGAAGAAATAGAATTTCTTTTTTTAAACTGTAGAAAAAATATCAAAATAAATAAAAGAAAGGAAAACACGTAAAAAGGTGAGAAAGGCAGAATAAAAGAAGAATCAAAAGAAGGAAAAAGGAAGTTAAGAGAAGCAACAACAACAAAAAGGTAGTGAGACTGGCTATGTAGATAGGTTCCAAGACAACCCTACATATGTGGATAATAGCGAACTATATATACTAGCAGTGCTACCAAATTTATTTTTAATCTTACATCTAAAATTAAGTACAAAAACATTTAGAAACATTTGGATTCTCCGGATATATCTAAAATATAGGAAAAATATTACATATTAATAATAAGTTTAATAGACTATTTACTTTATTAAAATATTACTGATTTTATCAAATTATATTACTTATTTTATTACTATAAATTAATTGAAAATATTACTTATTTTATTACAAATCATCTAAACAGCAATTTCTGACATCTAGACGCAATCAAAAACAACCTAGATGAAAATCTTTAAATCGAGCCAACCACAGATAAGTGAAACCGCGGATGGTGCGGTCCTACTATATACACACAATTGGAGGAAAGCAACGTGAGAGAAACGGCCAAGAAAAAAATGTACATTAAAACAAAGAACAATATAGTGATGTCATTTCGGTTGTTAACAAGCGGATATCGCTTTTCAAGCGGCCGCAGATGCATGCAACACTAATTAGCGAGAGAATCTTGCGGCTATAATGAGTCGAGAGTTATTGGCAATGTATGCTGCACAAATATACTTTGTGCGAATAATTCTTGACACATGTGCCTCCCCCACCACTTGTTTTATCTTACCTAAACATACTATAATGATTAAACTGCAAGATTACGCTGCTGTAGGTTCTAATCGAATAAAGCCTAAAAGCGAAGCTTTTTTGTGGTTGGGAGAAAAAAATGTGTATCTAGATATTTTTCTCGATAAATGGCATCGAAATCTAGATAATTCTAGATATAATCCCATTTACAAAATACACCCCCACCTGTTCTTTGGCCTAGATCTCAGTAAGTAATGGTCCGAGAGACACCAACATGCGCTAGATGGTAACTCTAAAGTCGATCTTGAGATTGGTTAAGGTCCCATTAACCGTCGCATAATAGTTCCAAAAATGCATAAAAAGTCCAATGTTCCGGAAATCAATGATATCTAGAGATTTTTCTAGATAAATGGCATGGAAAGCTAGATACTTCTAGATATAATCGCATTTTCAAAATGCAACCACACCTCTTCGTTGGCCTAAATCTCAGTAGGAAAAGATCTGAGACACACAAAAATGCGCAAAAATGTAGCTCTAAGGTCAATCATATGATTGATCAAGGTCCTATTGACGGCCCCATAGTTCCAAAATGTATAAACAACTTTAACCTAAATAACTATTTATTCATTTATTGTATAACCATTATATACGTTTGTAAATCTTCTGCCTTTTTTATGGTTATGTCGTCAGTGGGTTATGGTGACATTTTTAACCGCGTCTATTCTAAATGTATCTAAATACAGTTGTCATTGATATACAAATATCCATGACTGCCTTTATTACTATTTGGGATAGACTGATCATGTGTAACGATAGAAAATCATTTGGGCCAATCAGATCAGTTGTAACACAATCAGTTTGGTCCAATTGGTAGTGTTGGTCAGTGTGGTTGATACGGTCTTGTCAGTTGGATCGCGTCAATCAGTTGGGTGTGGCTGGTCTATCTGATTTTTGGCCTTTTTCTTTTTACGACGATAGTCGCTTTTATTGTATTGGGACAGAGAGAATGACTAGCATCAAATTGATATTTGATAAGAGTGTAAAATAGGAATTTAGGGTTTATATATTATTCAGTACGTACATAAATATATGTTCCAAAATGTTTCTGATAGGCACACACACAAGCCCCCCACCCCCCACACACACATATTATCTATCTACAAAATATTAATTTTCACCCATTTTATATACCTGGGAGTGCCCTTACGCTGGATACGGCTTTGGTTGTCCCTGCTTGAGCTCCACATATCACATTACTACATTCTCATCAGCCGTTATAGGCCCACTGTTGGACAAAGGCCTTTTCCATCTCCTACCATGACGACCTCTGCCACGTCTTACCAGCAAACATTTCTATCTCGTTCCTCCATCTTGAATCTGGTATTTTCCTACTGCGTTTACTGTCCCATGGGCACCAGTCGGTTAATCTTTTCCCCCATCTAGTCATCTCTTCTTGTTAGGTGACCAGCCCATGTCCATGTTTGCTGCTTAATTATTTGTATAATATCCTTTACTCTAGTCCCCCCTCTGATCCATGTTGATCTCTTAGAGTTATCCGTAGCATTGCTTTTTACATATATATATATATATATATATGTGTGTGTGTGTATGTCTGTGTGTGTGTGTGTGTGTGGCAATAATACCTGGCGTTTCCCGGGGAAATATGACAACACAAGAAAATACGCTCTTTGATATATTTCTTCTTGCACAACAGAAGAAATGGAAAAAAGACTGTTTACGCTATTTAAACATGAGAAAGTAGCTGTTACCGAATATTATTCCGATGTAAAATCATAGTCCCTTAGTTTTTTTTAGAATTTTCAATATGTGAATTAGACTTATAGTCGATAAGCACCCGAAGTGGCATCACTGATTTCACCGTGCGCTAATTTTACACATAGCTACGGGCAGAAATTGATTCATGCCTTTCCCAAGGGAATTAGTGCAAAGTGAACACGGACTATCTCAGCCTGAGCTTGAACTCGGCACGCCGAGTCCATTCTCCCTTCGGCCAGACCGAACTTCATTGAATACATATACAGTACATGAATACAATTTGCTATCCAACTTATCGGAGCACACATCAATGTACTACCAAAAAACATCTGCCTTCGCACTTTCGTACCTCATCGACACCAATAGTTTGTTTTCTTACTCTTTTGTATTTCTTCATGTTTTCCAGTTTGCTTGTCAATGTATCTTTGTATTTTTACGAAAGCGTTTGAACTAGTTTGCTCAATAGTTATTCTTTGTTCAATCATTTATACTTTGCCGTTCCACGTACTAAGAGCGAATTATTATACTTCGGTAAATAGACGTACTTTTTAGGATGATACCATTTAATATGATATACGTTTATTAACCGCGCCTACAGTACCGCATAACCGGCTTAAACGATAGAGAAAATGTTTATAATGCATACAAATGGGATTAAAACGCATAAGCAACTCAACCAGAAAATCTTTTCCATGATTTGGAGCAAACGACTATTATTGCCACCGCTGCTTCTGTTACTTATAATACAACCATCACTACTAAGAAAAGTAATAATAATGTTAGTAATACAAATAAGATCAACAGAACGGCCACCACCACTGGTAGTTTTAACACTACTATAAAGACTAATAGACAAACAACCGTGTCCCAGTGGTAGAGTGCTTGACTCCGGTTCGGTAGGCCATGGTTCAATCAACCGCCGAATCATACCAAACACTTTCAAAAGGGTACTCAATGCTAAGCAGCATGAATCTGGGAGTGGAACGTTTCCCCAAGGCTTAAAGGGTTACGAAGATCATCGAAGTTGAGCCTTGTCAGTATCTAGATGAGTGACATTTCAGTGACATTTCAGTGACAGTTTTGGTTTATAGTTTCTAATTATAATCAGAATAATGATTTATTTACGACTGGGTTTCGACAATGCAAACTAATGGTACAGGCAACAATCTGAATATGTTTTGAAAAATAAAATAAACAACTATATTATCTCGGATTTTTCGATTCGAACAGATTACCTAATCCAGGTCGGAAGTCCGGGTCTAGTTATCTTAAACAAAGTGATTAAAATTTGTCAGTTAGTGAATTTCGCTGTTCCAGCAGACCATAGAATAACATTGAAAGAAAGTGAAAAGCTGGACCAATATCTTGGCAAGAGAACTGGAAAAATTGTGGAACTTGAAAGTGACGGTTGTGCCCGTCGTTGTTATAGCGCTTGAAACAGTCGCAACAATCATAAACATGAAATCCGAGGAAGAATCGAGCCCATCCAAATGACAGCGTTACTGAAAAAAGTTAGCCTACAGAGGAGTAATCTACAGAAGTGAGGAGACTTGCTGTCACTCTATCTCCAGTATGAGCCACCAGTTACTACTGGTGTGATATCTCAATGCGTGCAGATATAGTAATATTACATGATAGTTTTCTATTTTGTGATTACGGTTATTTCTACCACTGCACTGACTAAACTTGCACCCTAAAGTACAAGATTGAGTGTAGACTACTTTGGTGGGGAGAAAACCTCTGATCTAAGAGCTACATAATCTGGTCTCTGTGTGAGGCGTCTCGTCGTTGGGTTGTAGATTTACGGGAGCGAAAATTCTGTGGGGGAAAACAAAACATTTTATCCATACCAGAAAAAGTGCTCTCCCACGTGGCGGGAGAGAAAGAAGACACAATTCATTATTTTCAATTGAAATTGTGGGTTTGTTTTATTCCCGTTGATAGCTTCGATTCCAGAGCCGGTTGCGGATCACTTGGAGTATTGAATTCTGTCTCGGTTAAGATTCCATCCATCCTTCCTTCACGCTGACCGGTGGAGAGGGAAGCACTTGGTTGTTGGCCTGTTGCTACGCACCATAACTGACTCTAAACTGCCACCCGATTTAAATCACGACACCCCTTAAACCACTCTGGTTGTTCGAACGCATTTTCTTTGTTCTGACTTCGTTGACATGATAGGGTGTTTTTGGTCCTGTACTAATCTTATCTCCCAAAACGTGTGATCTCTGTATCTATTCAAAAAAACAGAGTATTATGTCAAAAAAGTTATTGATTCTATTTTTAAAGAAATTCAAGTTTTAGATCAGTGATTCTGAACGTAGGGCGCACACCCCACAAGGTGTCAATTTAAATATATCGGGGGCAATCTTGACTAAGGGTGTAAAGAGCGAGTCAAGCTAATACCAGATGTCTGGTGGTCATCTTTGGAAATTGAGTCAAATCTGTATCCTTGCAGACCACAGCCGGAACCTTCTCAACGTTCTTCTAGAGGTCAATATCGACACTTGGGACTCGATGGGACTATTCAAAGTGTTAATAAATGCCGTGTGTTGATAAACGCCGGGTGGGGGGTGGTCCCTTAAACTTTGGCAGTCGAATGCTGACAAAAGTACATAAAATACACACTTCTGATTTATATATAATTCGTTTTTATTGTCTATTTATTTTATATTCTATTTACTGAAACATACGTGTTGATATAACAGCCGAACAAAGAGACAACCAGAGACAACCGCTTCAGTGTCCAGAACCACACTGGAATGCAGGGTGTGATATACAGTGTCCCTTACTAATCTATATGGAATCTGCACATCTATTCAATTATCATTGATTTATGTTTGTACGCGCGTTGGGATCGATGAGGAATCAAGGATCCCGAGGAGAGGTTGATGGTCAAAAAGGTTTGGTGACCCCTGTTCTAGACAATGAAGACATCTGTTGGCCCTTGATGTTCCCTGCTCACCATGTTCTTGTGAGCATTCACATGCATGAAATAAAAGTAATTGTTTCGGTGGACCTTACGCTGAAAACCAATAAAAGTAGGAAAATATCAGAATATTCCCCTAGAACTGATCAAGCTGTGGACATAGGAACGTTCAGGCCCCTGCAGTGTGGAATCAGTATGAATACTGAGGAAGGTGCTAGAGATCTGTGAAGACTTAAATTAGTAGATCTCCATCGATAGTTAATAGACACCTGACGCGAACATCGACATTATGTAAAATAATAATAATGAAGAATGTTATATATATTTCTGCTGTACTAAGGAGACTTGTTGTCGCATGATTTTCCTTGATAGTCACCAAATCATCATCATCATCATCATCATCATCATCATCATCATCATCATCATCAACCTTTTAGCGTCCGTTGTTGTAAACAGACCTTCCCCAAGATTCGCCAGACCTCTCAATTGTGGGTGTCGCGGCTACAATATTTTACTTTCTCTAGATCGCCACACCATCTTATGTCTTGCCGGTTACAATTTCGCATATGATCTCTGTGGATCTACGATGTGAGTCGTGATTTTCAGCGGTTGTCTTTAGAAGCTATACTGAAATAGGAAAAAGTACAGAGTCGAGAACTGGAGTATTGAGGATACTTGTTGTCACTTGATCTCAGTTGAAAACCACAAGTTACTGTCAGTGTGAATATTTGTATAATAATGTTGATGATAATAATCACGACAGCAACAGCGACCATGAGAAAGAGTACAGTTTGGTCATCCCTATTCCGAAGATGTTAAAAGCCGGCTTGGACGTGTCATTTTTGCATCGTATTAATTAATGTGATATCTTTTTTACTGTTAAGTACTTATGTGTGGATACATGTAAGAAACGCATTACTCATTAGTAGCATA
>VCCN01007040.1:4096512-4110767 GCA_006491835.1 Architeuthis dux | reverse complement strand
TGCCAAGGTGTTTATTCGAAAAATGAAAACTGGACTAAATTATGTTACATGTGTCCTGATATATCAGTTCAAATGACCTGAAATATTCTGGTATTTATGATTAAAAAATAAACTGACAATCCCAATGACTGTATCGAATAATATTCTTCTCTGAAAAGAATAAACAAAAGTACAACTACTGAGCAAGAGGCTGGTGCCATAGACTGTGAGGGCACTGATATCATACCGAGCTGCCATCTTCACTTAGGTACACTGACATAGTTATCTACTGTAGACACATTTGGAAGGGTTATATAAATGAACGCTAACACACATTTCGCAAAATATAGATAAGATATTTTAGGAGTCGTTCATTTCAGTTCTGTTTGTTAAGCTCAAGATAAAATAGGGAAAAAACAGAGAAGAAAGAAAAAGGTAACTTATGTTTACATGTATCGGCAAATGTGGGAATGAGGTTATACATATGGAGATTGGCCAAAGTTCGTTCGACGGAAACATTCATGAATTCATAGGTTTTGGGCGCCTACCGTGGCGCAATCGTTAACAAGCTCGTCTAACAGACCAATTCTGAAGTTTAGTGAGTTCGATTCTCACTGAGTAATCTATTACTGTAGCTTTGTGTCAGACTATGCTAATCTTAGTAAAATAAAGTGCACCTACCATGGCTTGATGGTTTGTAACCCTGAAAAAAAGAAATAAGAGAAATTTGAATGGGCAGCTGTGATAAGAGTTCGGTACTCTAACTAACAATACTAAAGCATGTTTGCTTAGGGGAGGGACGTCGATGATTCCATGAAGACAGGGGCGAATTCTGGAAGACCCACATAATTTTTCCGATTATTCATACTGTTTTCTGAGCGTCTTCCGAGTCTTAAATCTTTTCGTCTCAACACATGACAAACAGCACGACCCTTAGAATCTTTCCGGAAATGTTTATTTATACTGTTTTCTGAGCGTCTTCCGAGTTTTAAATCTTTTCATCTCAACACATGACGATCTTAGGACCCTTTTTTTATTTTTCTTAATTTCAGTAGTTTAGTATCTTGGATACATCATTCTTTTTAAATCCACCCTAAAAGTCCCCAAATTTTGGATCACATACAACATTTTTGAAACATGTTTTAAATAGACTTCTAGACAACACTTAATTTCAGTAGCTGATATGCCCTGAAATGCAATTTTGGCCAAACTTGGATGCATAATCTTCAAAGTTATACGGAGGAGCATGCCCCCATATCCCCCTAAAAGCCCCACTCCTCCCAAACAAAACATTTGGGAAGACGGTCAGCTCAAACGGCGGGATCCGCCCCAGCATCAAGACTCGAAGTCTGTTTATTTGACTATTATATTTCACCTCAACACCAGCGAATCAGTCAATGTACGTTTCTATTTATAAACCAAAGGTGCGCCTAACGTTTTCCCTAATCGTACATCCCACCTAAAATACGTTGACTCTGCTTTCACTTACAAACCTAAACTCATTAACATTTGGTGGCGATAAAATAAAAACGAGCAACGGGAAGCATGGAATAACAACAGGAATGTCATTTGAACAAAATCCTTCATACAGAGGTTTGTGGTGAATTTTGGGATAAGTTTATTCATTGATTATAGCAATTGTTACTGGTAATACATTACATTTTGCTTCTCTTCTTGTTGCTGCCCGTTGCTTCTCGTATTGTACTGCCATTAGCAAATTGTGCAGATCAGAAATTAAGAATAGGCTGTAGGCAAGACTCAAACTTGCATCCCTTTTGCATCGGGAAGCCTACCTACCATGACAGCTGCTCTTACCGATTGTACTACTAATGGTCACAGCAGTTGCGATGAAAAGCAACTGAAAGTAAGATGAAAGAAGTACTAGTACAAAATACTAACGGTTAACTGAAGAAAAAGTATTGTACTGCCGAATAACTAGATTTACAATATCAACTGATAATAAATGATTCAAAACTATTTAAATCCATTTTAATACCATCACATCATGAATTATCGTGGATCCGATACTTCGTTCGGTAGAGCTTAATTATTTGAGTTTTATTCCTAAATTGTGACGATGGCGAATTGAATAGCTCTGGGCTCTAACAGTTGGAATTGGTGAATGATAAAATACATTAAGTATTGTAGAGAAACGAGGTGGGTAATCATTTGGTATAATTTGTATCACATGAACAGTCTAGTTACAAATCGACGCATCTGCCCTAGACCCTGGGGAACTGGGGCATTACAGGCATTTGATGAAATAGAAAATAGAGATGAGAGCACAGAGATAAGAAGATATTTATAAGAATACTATAAGCAGGGCAATTCTTTTTTATTTGCTTCCAACCCACGACTGGCAAACTTCCGACCAGGGTTGCCAGATGGGATTTTTAGCCACATTTTCACGAATTTGCCTTTTTTCAACCATGTTAGTTTTATAATTTCAGTTTGGCTTTTTGGCCTTTTCCTGGCATTTTTTCACTTGAATGGCTTTAAAATATCAGTTGTTTTTTTTTGTTATTGGTAAATCATGAATTATATAAACACAGCAAATCATTGCTCACTTAGAATATAGAGAGATACTAAATTTAGTTTCGCCTCAACATTTTTATAGATAGAGATATCTGACCTACATTGAATACATCTTTAATTGTATCTAATTTATAATATAACATTTAAATTTATTATTATATAAATCTTTAGCAATGCGCACACAACTTTTAAAAAATATCCAACACCCTATTTTAAAAACGTATTTAAAATGTTAAAACAAATTGTTTTAAGTTGTTTCTTGATTTTGCTGGAAAAGAAAAAGACAAACCTTTGTCTCCAAACAAAAAGAAAAACAGATGTGTATTAATTACAATGTCGATTTTGGCCGTTTGGAAGTCAATGTTTACATTTTATCGGCAGAATTGATTTCTTTCATTAAGAGAATTCTGAAAAGACTGGAATAAAAGGTAGTCCAAATGTGCAATATCTGCTCAATATAATGGATCAGTTTCAACTTCCCAGCCTGTCTGGTGACAAAGAGCATGCGGTCTAGCGTTACCCTGATGGAAGTTCACGCACTTTCTGCTGACTAATTCCAGACGCTTTACGTTGATTGCTGCCTTCGGTTGGCCTAATTTGGAGCGGTACTTGTTCGAATCAATCGTTTGGTTCTCAAGAAGAGGCTCATATTAAAGGGCTCACTTCCACTTCTACTATATACACAACATCGCCTTTTTATGGATGAAGACAGACCTTTGTTACGGTTAGTGTTGGTTCATTTCGCTGGTTCATTTCGCTTGCCCAACGATCTCCTGTATTCCACATTGTTTTGAAGGATCCATTTTTCATCGCCCGTCATAATTTGTTTCACATACTGAACATATTTGCTACGTTAAAGTATTTTTCAACATTTGATTTGGATATTTGGAATAGGTTGGTCATCTCTCGGGTCATATAATGCTGATTATTCTCAAGTAATGTATTGATGTAATAGCTATCAACCCCAACTTGTTCTATCCGACCGGAGGACATAGTTCAGTGAAAAATGGCCTGCACGGAACTTTGCTAACCACTATTGACACCTTTGATCAATTCCCAGTATCTTCTTCATGAATTGGGAAATATTTAATGTTAATTTTCTTACCCTTCTGAAAATAAAATAGCGCGATATACATAAATGTCGCTAATTCTTTCAACCTCAAAATTTAGAGTCAATAAACAAAAATACGCCAATTAGGACATTTAAAGAAAAGGGACGTTGATATGAGAGCTCTCACAATACAATGAAAAGCAATCTTTTTGAATGGATCTAGTTGAAACTAAACGCTTCTAATGCCATCCAACGACAAACACAGGACGAGCTTTTTGGCCAAACCAATATATTTGTGCACTGGCCGTGTTGTATATACAACTCGTATCGAGAACGTCAGGATAATTTGGGAAAAACACGTGTATGATTGTCAATCCCGTTAGGTTCTATCTAGAGTAGTATGCACACTCCTCTCAGAGAGAAACATTTAGCTGCCAAATATCGGTTTTATGATACACTCTCCAACGTAATTATGTTTTGGTTTCGGAAGTTATATAAAGACATTACAGCTTGTTTTTACCTGAAGTTGACAGAGCATACCAGAAACACGAGAAATAATTATTTGTTCAACTTACCACTTTTCACTTTCTTTGCATGTTATTATAGTTAGCATAGCTACATTCCATAGGTACTAAATTACTTCAACACAATTATATATCTTAATTGCAGAAATATACTATATGCGATAGTAATGATAATATATTACTCGTGGAATTTCTACAGGTCCAGCTTGTACCAACTAATGAATAGTTGCATTTAAAACCTTGATGTAGATGGGAACGTTGTTTTTTTACGATAGAAGCAATTGTGGTGTATTAAACGTATCTATACAAGTTTATATTTTCTAGTGTTTGAGTTGTATGCATGTATGTATCATCGTACTCCGCTTATATCCTTATCGAGGGTGTCGCATGGTTAGGTACACACGGGCAATTGTTAGTAAAACCTTATTCCAGCTTGCCAAGAATGACGAAGTTTTACCATGCTTACAGTACATGGTATTCCCCAATGGGACTGACCAAGCTCGACGTATCAACGTTATTTGGTCATAAACCATTTAGCATCGGGAAGAGGTTCCTCAATCCAAGTCCTTGTGCTAAGTGCTTAGCGGAGAGGCATTGGGTACCATTTTAAAAGTATTTGATATGACTCGGCGGTAGATTGAACCACCGCCTTCCAGACCGGAGGTGAGCACTCTGCCACTGGGCCCCGGTGATCGGTTACAATTATAATGATGATTGCCGAGGAAATTCCTTTTGATATTTACTAAACTTAGCTTAGTACGGTCCAAGGGCAATGTGATGAAACTTGGGATAGGAAGATTATGTTGCGTCATTCTTTAAAGTGAGAGGCTACCTGCATTAAATTTACTATTTGAGATCTTGGGCTTTTATTTGTGCTTGCAGACAACCGCTGGACATCAAGACTCACAATTTGGATCCCCAGAGACCATATGCGAAATTATAGCCGACAAGAAATAAGAAGGCGTGACGAACTAGACAAGTTCAGAAAGTACTGGCCCCGCGATGCCTACGATCGAGAGGTTTGGCGAATCTTGTGGAAGATATATGTCCAACGACGGACGTTAAAAGGCTGCTGCTGTTGATGATTATGATGGTGCGATGATGATCGATCATTGGCTCCAGTTGGAAATACATAACTCTGTCACAAGTTACACTAGTTCTTGTATCCCTGTTTTCGTTGTTTTCTTTTTTACACACAGGTATGCCTCGCCTTTCGAAAATTCGCTTCATGCCACTTTTTTGTATTAAGGAAGAACGTCGAACGGAAATGACGTTCAGTGTTTTTGTTTTGCAATGAGCCTTTACAGAGGCAGCGTTCACCCTTTTCATCTCTCTTCAACACCCCAGTATCCTGTACCTATAACATACCATCATCACTAATCTTTGGTCGGAGAACGCTAGACAATTTCTCGCAAATGAATTCCTCGCTTTACAACATTTCGGCTTACGAAAGGATTTTTATAGGAATGCTCTACTTTTGGATAGCAGGGACAGCCTGTATAACAATTGTATGGCTATATCTGACCTTTTCTGTTCAAGTTGGTATGTCAATGAATATACTCTTTCTCCTCTGCTGAACAGAGACACGAGACGGAATTCTTTATTTAACAAAGAAAGAAAATGGGAACTTTTCCATGTTAACATTATGGAACAGGTTGTAGTGCACGCGATGCTAAAATAGAATAACTTATTCACAAGCGTTGTGGTTAACGTTTAAATGTTCTGTTTGATACCATTTTCTCTAGATATGTTACATATTACACCGGAAGAAGGCCGTAGAATGAATCGGCTGAAACGTTGCTTGATCATCAAAGATGGAAAGAAGAGATTGGTGTGTCCGAGCACAAGTTGGTATATATAACTGAACTGTATTCTTCTTCTTTTTTGCCGTTCTTTCTGTGTCTTTCTACGCCTTGTGCATCATTCCGTTGTTGTGTTACGTTGTTCGATTTCAGATGTAGTACCGATTACCGACACTGAGTGACTGACTGACTGGCTGACATACCGAAAAATAATTCACCGATTTAACTCTTTTGGAGCTAGATCTAGCTCCTTTTTGGTTCAGGCCTGTTTCTCTTTATGACTTTTAATCACTGCTGCCCACGATACTGGTTTATTGTTGGGGTTAGGTTATTCATGTGTTGTGACATTTATATGTATCTATATGTATCTATCTATGTAACCGAACTTCACACAGCCCTAACCGTTCATAGTAGAAACTTGAAAATGTGCACACACACTCCCCTCAATGAGTAGGGAAAATGTTGTTTTTTAACACCCCTCCCACGTAAATAGGCCTTTAGTGGGGGGGTTCGATATTCAATGTAAGTTTATGTTAAATTGGTCAGTAGTTTGTGCACGCTTGATTTCTGAAAAATTCAGACCTGTTTTTAGTGATCACAGCCCAACAAAAGGCGAGAGAAGTAACTTATTCATTGATCACCCCTTTTTTCCAACTTTTTAATTGATCACCCCCCAACAGCACATATATGGGTGGCGGTGATCCATAATTTCCCTTGGAATGCTCTTTTTTATCTTGTTATTTTTAACAGTTTTCCCTACTTTTACATCTTAAAGCGTTCTGTCTCCCTACCTCCATCCCTTTGAAACCTTATCTCTTCAGATTCCTCTTTCTCGTTCTTACTTTTTCTCAGTTTTGCATGTTTTTACCTTTGTGGTTTTTGTTTACCCCTCCTTCTTTGTCCTTCTCGTATTGTCTTCACCTTGCCACTCCTTTTGCTCCTAATTTTATCCCAGGGCACATGCAACGCGAAGTAAATGAAGGATGATTAAGAGAACGATTGTAAAGAACCATCACTTAATCTACAATGAAGAAAAGCGCTTAATTGTGCGTGCTCTTGCCTATTTAACGTTAATGTTGTTATTTTTCGACTTGTTATTTTTGCAGCTGTACGTGCAAGCTCCTGCTTGTAGCAACAACCAGAAGGTATCAGAAGAAGAAAAAAACCCCAAATAGACTGTTAAATAGAAGAGAGGAGATAATTAACCTATTCAATTGCTGGTATATACTCAGTGATGGAACGCAGGCTTTTGCGTCAAAATCTCTATTAGGAGTTCTTAATCTGTAACACTTACATTTGCGATAAAGCAGGCGTCTCCCATTAGTAAGCTAGTCTCGCAGTAGTGTAGTGATTTCGATCCTCACTGGATTCCACATGCTGTGGCCTTGCTTCAGAAGAAGATAAGCTTTTGAAACTATCTGGTCGTCTCGAATTGGAGTGATAATTAGAAAGCCCGTCTCTAGGTGCGTATCTGGGGGGTAGATGGGGGCTTGCTTTATTAGGTTTAGTGCAGAGATCGGAGGAGGATTAACGTGATCGCCGCGGGAGGCTCTCTGCATGATTACAAGCTGTTTACGGCACCTGGTCTACCCAGTTGGACACCCATCTAGGTACTTACCCGACTTGACGTTGATTGGCTTCGGTGATCGTACGAGAACCAGTCTATCCAACGCGATTTGGCCACAACTAAGTTTCGTTGAATATCACATAAAACCTTTTGCTTAATTCTTTAATTAGCTTTTCTTGTTTACGTACAAGAGAAGCCATGTCTCGTTTCAATGATTGTAGGTATTGTCCAATCGTTTGAGATGTAGAACTTTCGGCCATACTCCTTATTATCAAATTGAGATACTTTAAAATTTAAGGACAAAAATCTATGGATGTTGGTTGTCTTTTAGCATTTTTATTTCATTTTAGGATTGTAGCATTCGTGCGGTATGATGACGTAACGCACGAGATGATATGCAAGCGAAATTATTCACTGGACTGTAAAGATTTGAAAGTTCGCTTTACGCCAGCGAAAAGTGAACATAACGTTGGGCTATGAAACCAACCATCACCAAAATACTGACCAAAACATCATGGTGAATAATGATAATGACTTATCTCAGAATTTCAGACAATATTTAAGTAACATGAGATATATTAGAGGGACTCGTCAAACTAGCCAATCGGAAATAAATCTATCCACCCCAAAATAATAATACCTTTCTCCAATTGGTAAGTTTTATAATCAGTGCTATGTCAAATCCTATTTGATTTTATGGTTTAATTGCGAAACCAGATTTATTTCTACGCTTTCATTCACCAATCTGATTTACGCCACCTATTAGATATTTACAGATATGTGTTACAAGATGAAACGTCGGATGGAGAAATAATGCTGGAGACTGTCTTCTTGTCATGACTTTCGATCAATATGACACTAAGACTGACAGGACAGAGAAAGGAGTACGCTATTCATTTAGAGAGACAAGCCCAGAGAACCAAAAATGTTGATACTGATAGTGACAGTACATTCAACCGGGGCTCAAACGGGGCTGTAATTCCACGCGTTATCTTGCTGTTCCCCCTAGTATCGTTTCGTGCTTTAAGAATAAGGGCCCCCCCCCTAGGTCGACACCAGAGATATTTTCTATATATCTCTATAAATACATTTATATACACAGATAGTTCTATATATCGTGCGTGCCTTGCTGTTATCTCTTGAAGGAAACCTGTGTATATATATTTCTTTTAAATGATCATACCAGTGTCTTTCTAAACTATCTTTCGGAGCTCTTGTAGAAGCTTCGCATAACCTTAGGTTTTGATGTAATTCCGTTGTAAGCCCTCTATACCATTTCCCCATTACGCAGACCATGAAAGAGAACGTTGCAGTTATCATACCCCATCGCTTTCTAGAGTTCACGCGATCACAATGGGGTCAGAGAGTCGGACTACATTTGGCAAATCCGAGAGATAAGCAGGACGAGTGGAATTAAAAGAGGGTACCAACACAGACTAGAAACAGCTTTAAAAGGCGAAAGGGAAACTGCTAGAAAATATGTTTTGATTGCTCTATGAAAGGTAATGATATAACTGTGCCAACTTTGTTTGCAAGCAAGGGAAAACTAAGTTACCATGAGTATAGAAGAGGGTGCTAAATAATTGATCAGTAATAAAATGTGTTATAGGCGTGTGTGAGCATGCACCGATGTTCTACGTGCTTACTTGTGCGCGTATATTTATATGTCCATGTAGGTGTATGGGTGTTTATTTGTCGTCGTCTTTCTCCAACGCTATGTTTTGGTACACCGGGGTGCAGTCAAGCGTGCCGTTATCAACCTCGGTTACAAGGGTTCACTGGAGCGTGGAAGTAAACAGATCGAAGGGGCAACGAGTTGTTGCAGGGGAGCATAACCCGAACAAAAAGTGGGGAAAATAATGTGGAATTCAACATTTTGAGTGGGTGGCGAGGAGAAAAATGTGTAAATTTACTACGATGAGACAAGAAGGGGGTAGAAGAAGAAGAAGAAGAAGAAGAAGAAGAAGAAGAAGAAGAAGAAGAAGAAGAAGAAGAAGAAGAAGGGGATATGAAAGTAGAAAACGAATCCCTCAATAGACAGAGAAAATAAAGAAAGTAAATGTAAAGAAGAAGGAAGATAGACAGGCGAAGGAAAACGAGAAGTTGAAGGAGAAGGGACAGGAGGATGTAGAAGAAAATGATGAAGATAAATAGACAAGGAAAAGAGGGATGGTAAGTGTGTGGAAGAAGGAGGAATACAGGAACACCACAACCACATCACGAACAACATCAAGGAAGAGGAGATGTAGAAGTAGGGAAGGGAGAAGAACGTAACGAGAGGGGGTGATGTTTGAAAGAAGAAAGGGTCATATGAGGTACAAGGATCAACACTGACCAAACACTGCGAAGGCGCGGGAGGAAACAAAATCTTGAGAAATTTGCTAATCGGGTGGAATCGGCGTAATGCAGACGGAAAATAGTATATTTTGGAACGGAAAGAAAATATATTTTGGGCCGGAAAGAAGGAAAGGAAATATAAATAATGGATTAGTAAAAAGAATTAAGGGAAGAAGGTTCTAAAAGAAGAATGAACAACAAATTAAATGAAAGGGAGAAAGAAGAAGAAAGCGACGATGAATGAATGAATAGATTTGGAAAGAAAGACTAAGTAAAGTAGAAAAAAGGGAGGAAGGGAAGAAGGAATAGATAGAGGATTGGCCAATTGATTTAAAAAGAAAAAGTAAAGAAAAAAAGTAAAAAAAGAAAGAAAGAAATGGGTAGAAAGAGTGAATGAATGAATAGATGTACAAATAAATAATGAGGGAAACTAAAAAGAATGAAATTAAAGATGAAAACGAAAGAAAAAAGCAAGGAAGAGAGGACCATTGAATAGCCAGATTTGGAGAACAAGAATAAAGAAGGAAATACAAAGAAAAAGGAAGAATTAATGGATTTTGAAAAAAGAAAAACGAAAGAAAAATGAATGGAAAACGAAAGAAAAAAACATAATACATTAATGAATAGATTTAACAATTTAAAGAATAAGGGAAACAAAAAAATGAAGTATACTGCTCATAATGAGCAGCGGCAAAAATCTCTACTACATTTGTTCTAATCCCGGAACATTTGAGTGGCACCTTTTACTCTGTAAGAGGGGATACAGAAATACATAATACAGAAGGAAAAGGAAAAGGAAAAACGATGAAAGGAATAATAAATTAAAAAGAGGAGAGTTAATGATTGAATAGATTTGGGGGAAAAGAGTAAGAATATAAATCAGAAGAAATAAAACAAGAAAAACAGAGAAAACAAAAGAATGTGAGGATGAATGAGTGAAGAGATTTCGAAAGGAAGGACAGGGAAATGCATCAGAACGAATGAAAAAAGAGAAGGCCAAAGAAAGAAAGAAAGAAAGAAAGAAAGAAAGAAAAAAAGAAAGAAAGAAAGAAAAACTGTAAAAAATAAATGACAAAGTAAGAATAAAAAAATAGTTGAAGAAATTCGCCCTGCCACGTGGCTGAGAAAATTGCATGTTTCCCAACGGTACTTATCATTGTTCTAGCCCTAGTCAAAAGCAGAATTTCGAATGCTGATTTTCAACGTTGGTAGTTCAACCGCTTCTTGTCCTCATTATTCTGTTTTGTGTTGAACAAAGCTAAGCTTAGTAAACAGCTCAAAGAAAGGAAACATAATAAAAAGTACAGATACAAAAAGAAGGCCTACACCACATGGAAGATTAGTGAAAAACAACTTTCTTAAACTTATGTGGCTTTGTGCTGTACCAAGGTAAGCTTACTTAATATCAGACATGGGATAACTTGGTGGGGCTGGAAGTATTTTTACGTATCGTAGTCCATGTCAATATTGACAATGGTGATAACAGCATTTCGCTGGAGAGTGGTTCACCTAGATGCTCATTCACCAAACCTCTTCTCTATCAGTCAGCCAGTGACGAGGCATTTTTCCGAAAAATAAAAGCCAGAGCGCACGGAGCAGTGGATTCATGCCTTTTCAGACAGTAACGAGCCCTCCGCCAGAATTCGAACTCAGTTCGTAGCTTTAGCTTTTCTGTGCCGTTAACCGTTACACCAGCCAGCACTCATCACTTTCTGTGAGCGAGAACGAGAAAGAGAAAAAGATAACGAGGTTTATTGCGAGGAGATAGAAATTGTTTTCCGAAAAGCACGCCATCTCTGAGCCGAGTACAATTAATGAATGTCACGTGACTAACTCCCAAGAAATGTTATTGCGTGCGCAACGCGTTTATAATGTTATAGCAATCGTGTGCATGCAAGCTATTCACAACGGAAATGTGAATGTGTACAGACAGGGAATTCAACAGAGCTTGCAATCGTGCATTTGCTAAATTATTACCAGGCACCCACGCTATTCGTATATGTGAGCCCTTTTATCAACCATCTCGCACAAAAAGAAAGAAAAAGTTGTTAAGAACTTTCTTTTGCAGAATTGTAAAGCACAGATTTCCCAAGGATTCTGGGCATTGCGGAAGTTCTTAGATTTAAAGAAGGTCACCCCCTAATAAAGGAAATAATAGCATGTTGATTAAGACTTTACTTGATGAGCTTTTATACAGAATCATCATCATCAGCAGCAGCAGCAGCAGCACCACCAGCAGCAACAGCAGAAGCCGTTATAGGTCAACTGCTGAACAAAGGCCTTTCCCAACTCCTTCCACGACGACCTAGATTGTGCTAACCTCTGCCACGTCTTACCGGCAAACTTCTCTATCTCATCTCTCCATCTTGTATCTGGTATTTTTCTACTGCGTTTACTGTCCCATAGGCACTAGTCAGTTAGTATTTCCCCCCAATCTATTGTCATTTCTTATTGCTCGGTGACCAGCCCATCTCCATTTTTGCTGCTTAATTATTTGTATAATATCCTTCGCTCTAGTCCTCCCTCTGATTAAATTGATATCCCTTAGTGTTATCATTAGCATCGCTCTTTCCATGGCTCTCTGTGCTATTCTAAGTTGCTTTTCAGCTCGTTTGGTTAATTTCCATGTTTCGCATCCGTAGGTCATGGCTGGTATTATGCAGCCGTTGTATACTTTACGCTTTAAGCACATTGGCAAGGTTCTCAGGACACAAGAAATCCAATTCTGGTAACCAAGATAAATATTCTCAAAACAATGTCTCTAATTATAACGTTGAATAGTATTTCCTAAGCTTAGCTTCGTCTAGCACAAGGCCACAAATGTGGCACCCAGTGAAGATCGAACCCAATACAATTATAACGGTATGCAAGATTAGCTTTCTAACTAATTTTCAAAGTGGAGATGCTCATAATATTGATTGAGCTCATAATATTGATTGATGCTCATAATATTGATTGCACTCACTGAGGTTCGATATGACTAAAAGAGTAATGATATTTGAAACAAGGATGTTACATTAGCAACGGTCCGCGAGACTAGCTTGTTAACCAAGTATTTACCCAATTGATAACATTTACAGTTTCTTATAAAAGTGTGTTTCATACCTATATAGCATACTGGATTTCTCCTTCTTACGAACAACATAGGTTCCTGTGGTTTATTTACAGGTTCAAATGTTCAAAAGTACACTTCCAAGCTTATCAAGTAGGTAAATGAGGTTGAAGACTAATTCCACCTTGGAAGCAACCTTATACGATCTAAGCTAACGAGAAACTCTCATGGAAGCCAGGGGGATTTGAATCGTACACTTCTCTACTCTCACGTTCGTATTTAGGCACGAATATAATGTGGTTCCAGACAGTATAAAATCACCATCCTCATCCGTTATAAGGCTACTGCTGGACAAAGGCCTTTCCCATTTCTTTCCCTGACAGCCTATCTTATGCTAACCTCTGCCAAGTCTTACCGGCAAACCTTTCTATCTCGTCCCTCCATCTTGTGTCCGGTCTTTTCCTACTTCGTTTACTGTCCCATGGACACCAATCGGTTAGTCTTTTCCCCCATCTATTGTTATCTCTTCTTGCTAGGTGGCCAGCCCATCCATGTTGATCTTTTTCTATCTCTGTGTGCTATTCTGAATTGGCCCTCCCCCACTTGTAGATGACGCATATGTAACGTAATAGGTAAAGAGGTTGTGTAGCTTTTGCACTGTTGCTGTAGCAGACATGGGATGCGGGCAGTATTCAACACCGTTTGACCGAGGAATGATTGTTGGGATACTTTATTTCCGAGGTGACAGCTGCTCTAGGTTTTTGCCGGGAAACAGTATCAAATGTATACCAGGATTATGTGAATTCTGGATCGACATCAGTGGCACTTGTTAGTTCCCACAAGACTGGGTCCGCCGGCGAATGACAAGAATGGTAACCACCCATCGAAGAGGAACATTGCTTTAAATCACATCCAAATACAACACCTGGACCGCCCCACCCATCAGTGAACGCATCGTAGAGCCTACACAAGGGTACCATTATTGACACTACGGCATCGGTTACTTCACCTAACTTGGGCCAGAGAACATCGCCATAGGACGGTGGAAGACTGGCGCCCTGTTGTCTGGTCAGACGAGCTATATTTCCAGCTCTTTCGGGAAGAGGGTTGAATTCGCGTGTGGAGGACACCGCGCGAGTGTATGGATCCAGCCTGTCAGCAGAATGTTGTGTAAGCTGGCGGCGGCTCTGTAATGACGTGGGTTGTGTTCTGTTAGAGTTCGCAAAGACCACTAGTAACCCTGGCTTTTCTGACAGGTTTGACATACACAGATCTGGTTGCAGACTATTTGCTCGACATGTTTCCGGTAATGATTGTTTGTTCCAGCAGGATAACACAACGCACTATCGTGCACGGGTGACACAAAACTGGTTCCAGGAACACTCGGCAGAATTTTAAGTACTCCATT
>VCCN01007040.1:4083603-4093763 GCA_006491835.1 Architeuthis dux | reverse complement strand
CCTGTCCAATCTCTCTGATATTGATATCAATATATAGCTCAATCGTTAACGTTTAAGCTTCATATACAACTATATATATGTATAAATAACACACGCACATACTTCTATACCTCCTACCATCATAACCACTGATTACTCAGTCTAACATACCACCATCGCAATCTTTAGTTCTGGGAACCCTAAAATAACTTCCCAAACAAATTAATAGTAATTGCCTCTTCGCTTTATGCTATATCGGCTAATGCAATCTTTTATACGAATGCTCTACTTTCGGATAGCAGGGAAAGCTTGTATACCGTTTGTAAAGCTATAATTTGAAAGACATGTACAAATTATTAAATTGACACATGCTTTCCTATTGGTCTGTATTAAGCATGGAGTAGGACGATTGTTTTATGTTAATCGTCTAAGTGTGGAAATACTGATATTTACTAGGTTTAGGTACAAGGCCTAATAGCAGTAGGAAGACAGTGTTGCGCCAATCTTCAAAGTAAAAATGTTTCAGCTGTCATTAACAACATTTGGAATACTACCTCTTACCTAGGCTCGAAATCCGACCTCTGGCACTCGTGGAACATATGCAATTATTTAAGCCTCGGAGCTTGCCATATATATGCACTTATTAGTTAATCTCCGTGAAAACAATCACGGATATATTTGGATTTCTATGAGATAATCTTTTAAGAAGAAGATAGAAAAACAAAACAAATCATAATGTTCATTATATAAATGGATCCATGTCAACATGTTTATAATGATTAGTTAACCTTTTCTTCCTCCGTGTTCGTACGCATCTTATAGACCAGCAAATGATACATAATATAAATGTATAAAATTTCGATTATAGTCATCGCCTTCTGTATAACCGCAGGGGGAATAAACTAGGTGCATTCGTCCATACATTGGGAAAACAATCTGTTTATCTACATCAGTATCAGGAAGAGGTGAATTAGTGCAAGATGCTAATATCAGGACACTGTGCACTACTTTGTTCATATAGTCATATAAACTTAGATATCGATACTTTTGTATAGCCGTGTATCACTCGCCCCGGGTTTTATTTTGATGTCATCGTTTCTTACAAACTTCAGCAATAGCCACCTCGAAATCTGATAAAAACATCATATTAGAGTGCAATTAACCTCACCGTCGGCATTAATAAAGAATAGAAAAGAGAAAAGGTGGAAAAAGAAGACGAGATATCATGGAGGAGAATCATGAAGAAAAAAGTTATGAAGATAAAGAAGTAAAAATATTATACGAGGCATTATGAGGAAGAATCATTATGAAGAAAAAATAAAAATATGAAGCAAAGGAAGACATATTTTAAAGAAGAAGAAGAAGAAGAAGAAGAAGAAGAAGAAGAAGAAGAAGAAGAAGAAGAAGAAGAAGAAGAAGACAAAGAAGAAGACAAAGAAGAGGAAGAATATTGTAGAATAATCATTATAAAGAAAACATGAAATGGAAGAAACAGAAGTACAGCATTATGAAGAATAGAAAAAGCTTAATGAAGAAGGAATCGCTATGAAAACCAAACAAGCTCGTATTGCAGAAGAACAAGCATTGTACAGAAGAAGATTAACAAAAAAGAAGCATACTGAAGATGAAGAACATAAAAAGAAAGAAACAGAAGGAAAGGAGAAGAAAATAGAAGGATACAGAGGAATAATCACTTTGAAGAAAGGGTTTATAACGCAAGAGAAGAAGCATTGTAAAGAAGGTGAGGAAGAAGAAAAAACATAATAAAGAAGAATCCTTATACAAGAAAGAATATGAAATGAAAGAAAGGAAAGAAAAACATTATGAAAAATAGAAGAAGCATGATCAAGAGGAATCATAAAGAAGACAACCAGAATATTATAAAGCAAGGGAAGGAGCATTGTAAAGAAGAAGAAGACGAACGAGAAGAAGAAACATAATGAAGAAAAATGACATAAAATGAAAGGAAGAAACGTAAAGCATTATGAAGAATAGAAGAAGAATCATAATAAAGAAAACAGCTTATGGAGCAAAAGAAGGGGCCTTGTAAAAAAGAAGAAGAAAAAGGATCGTAACGAAGAAGAATCACTGTAAAGAAGAACAGAAAAAGAAACAGAAGTAAAGCAACATGAAAAATAGAAGAATCATTTTGGAAACGTATCATGAAGAAAAAAGTCCGTGACATTAAGAGAAGAAGCATTGTAAAAAGGAAGACAAAGAAAAAGAATAAGAAGCATAATGATGAAAAAACATTATAAAAAAGAAAACGAAATGAAAGAAGAATAAAGAATTATGTAGAACTAGCAACATGCCCGGCGTTGCTCGGGCTGGAAAATAGCTATAAATGGTCCAGAATTGTTGTAAATTAACGCATATTCCGCATAATAAAACAGTTTTGGATCTCACGTGAAAAGTCATTTTTCCTCTCAGAAATTAAATAGCCTTCAACTATGTTTATAGCAGTCCTGTGTCTAATACATAATTTTAAAGTTAGTGAAATTTAGGTGCGTCCTCATTCAATACAACAGGCTACAGTGCGCCATTTAAGGGGGGGCATGGACATACACGCACACCACCACAAATATATATTGGAGATAGATATATAGATAGATAGATAGATATGTATGTGGGTGCAAATCAACTAAACGTTAACAGGGTGAGCACGACCGCACACCCCACAATATTATTATTAAGTTGCAAATCATCTAGATTTCTTTTGCATTACCTCTGGTTAAAACACTATTATCAATAACATGCAGATCATCTGGATTTTCTTTTGCATTCTTTAAGTTAGCGCATTTTTAGGGTACCTTAATTCAATACCTTTGGCTACAATGCCCGTCTGCGAGGAGAAGAGTGACGGCCCCTCACACTTTTCAGATATATAGAAATATATTATCGGGGTTATCGTCAATTCAGACCCCATACTAATATGATTATGTTGCATATCACCCAGTCTCGTTTACACTTGTTTTGTTGGCGCATTTTGGGTACATTGAATCAATATCTCTGGCCACAATACACCGTTAGAAAACAAAGCTACACATTTTCTCAACTATATATAGATAGAAGAAGAATTATAAAGAATAATCATTATGAAGAAAAAATAAGCTTATACAGCAAGAGAATAGGCATCGCAAAGAAGAAGCAAACTGACGAATCATTATCAAGAAGAAAATGAATTGAGAGAAAAATAAGTAAGGCATTATGAAGACTAGAATAATATGTATGAAGAAGAATTATTATAAAGAAGAAAAAGAAATGAAAGAGAATAATTATTAATAGGGGAAGCATTATGAAGAGGAATCTGTATGAAAAAAGCTTTTAAAGCAAGAGAAGAAGAAGAAGAAGAAGAAGAAGAAGAAGAAGAAGAAGAAGAAGAAGAAGAAGAAGAAGAAGAAGAAGAAGAAGAAGAACGACGAGGAGGGGCGGGGGAGGAGGCACTATATAGAAGAATAACATGAAGAAAAACAAACGAGAAAAGACAAGAATAAGAATGTATAAACATGTTGAGAAGAAAGAAACGACGTAGAAGAAGGACTTGAAGAAATAAAGACGTGGAAAAAGAAGGAGGAAAAGAGGATATAAAAGAAGAAAGTCTGAAAAAAGGACAAAAAACGAATATTGTGGAGATAAAGTCGAAGTAAATGAAATAGAAGAAAATGAACAGAAGGCCTGAGAAAACAAGGCTTAAAAGAAGTGAAAATAAAGTGAAGAACAAGGAAAGGATATAGAAGAAAATGAAGAGAAAGGGACATTGAAAAATGAGAGGAAAAAGAAAGGAAAAGTGATAAAAGAAAGAGTGAGACATGTCTGGAAGAAAGATGGACCAATACTCACCAGAAGTGAAGAAGGAAAGAGAGAAACAAAGGAAGAAAACATAGAAAAGAAGAAAGAAAGAAAAACTATGAAGAAAGATAAAAAAGTGCTGTTCTCACTATCCTGGAACTTTCACCTCAACCACATGAAAAATATATATCGGCCCTGTTAATGAATTATTCAACTTGAACTCGGTACGTTAATGCAAAATGTCTTTTACCTTCTACCCCAGTTCCTCCAAAATTTGAATGTCTGTCAGGAAACTTGCAAGAAAAAAAAATGGGTGAGCAAAGCTGAAAACAGAGAACGGAGTATGTGTTAGTCTTCAGGGTATAACACCAACATTTCTGCCGGTTGTGGTTCAGAATAATAATGTTCGACATATATTTTCTACACTCTCTGTTTTGTATGATGTACATCAACCCCCAACCGTATCGCTACTCGTGCGCCGGTCACTGTCAGCTTCCCTTCGATTATCCTTAGCTTCACCGTTTATTTTATTTTGTCTTATATTTGTTCTTGTGTTTCTTAGCGGTGGTTTGAGGATAAAGTGCAGGAAAATAACCGAAACAGCCGAACTGAAAATAAAAATAAAAATATATTTGGGTAAAGATTTATGTCCGTGGTTTTGCTGGTTTCTTTTAGTTTTAGACTCTTTTTTCGCAGCTTTCCAAACGCTGTTTTTCTTTTCCTTCTTTTTTACTTTTAAATATGTGTACCTTCCCATTTCGTTTATTTTATCTTATTTTGTTGCTTAAACTTAATTTTCTTCTTTCTTTCTTCTTTTTATCGATTCGTCTCTCTGATACTTGGATTTTCTTTTTAAGAGGTCTCTCCGGAAAGTATCCGCCATTTTGAATATCTCGAGAACCAGTTGCGTAGCTTTGATGTAACTTAGCAACCCATCAAAGGGGACTGTACTGCACATTCAAAACCAGACACACACACGTGGGGTTTACTCAGTCGGCAGTGAGACGCCGTTGAGTGAGTTTCACAATAACCGAGCGAGTCATTCATTCAGTCATTTTTGACAGAATTTCGCATCACTTAGGTCTATTAGAGCCCCAGCCCCTACAGTTCAGATTTGGTTTGTGACTTTTAGTTTTACCTAAAGAGATAACCGGGGACGAGAAAAAAAAGAGAACGCAACCAGGCAGCTGATGGTGATCCCGAAAGAGTACTTTGCAGACTGTTTTGAAAAGTGTGAGTGGATGCTGGGATAAGTGTGTGAGGTCCCAATGGGAGTACATTGAAGAGGTCTAAGGCAGCTTTGCCCTAGGTAGGCCAGCTTTCCTTTAATATTAAATGGATGGATACTTTCTGGACAGACCTTGTTTACCTTCGGTTTTCTTTCACTGATTTTTACTTTGCTTGTATTCACCAATTATGTCCCGCATTTACATAGGTTTCTTCAGTTTTCAAGTTGGTCTGGCTGGCTGGCAATCTGGTTGGCTATGTATCTATCACGCGTACAGACTCAACCAATAGAACTAGAGGACTGAATATTTAAGCATTGTGTCTTGAAAACATGTAAGAATTGTGTCTAGAAAAAACGGCTTCCCCAAAAATAGGTTTTTAGTTGGGGGGGGGGTCAATTCACAATGTAAATTTACACTAAACTGGTCCTTTAGTTTGTGTCCGGAAGTGTTCACGCTTGTTCTTTTGAAAATTCAGACTTTTTTTTAGTGATCACTGCCCAACAAAAGGCGAGAGAAGTAACTTATTCATTGATCACCCCTTTTTACAATGTTCTAATTGATCACCCCCATTATGGCATGTTGCCAAAAGACGTTGGTGACATGACGGTTTCTATTGAGTGACTATCGTCTTTTTTTAAAATTATCTATTTGAATGTCACTGCCTCTTTAAGTCTTCTTTTCATGCGTTCATTTATTGTTTCTGAATTATTTCACATTCTCTTTCGTTCTTGTTTCCTTTACTGGTTCTTCTTTCTTAATATGGTTTCATTTTGTCTTTTCTTTCATCACACACAACACTATTATCTTTTTCCCAAAACCTTTTCTTTCCGATCTCCTCTTAATAATAAGACCCAACGCTACTTTACCCCTTCAAATATTGGGTAACAGAACGATTTCGTTCGGTTCATTATTTAAAAATAGAAGACTTTTTATATTTTGACTTTAACTTTACTGAAAATATATTTACCGTTTTGTTCCACTATCTCCTGTCAGCTTCATAATTGTATCCTTCCGATACATTGTATCTTTCTCAGCAAAGAACTACCCTAGGTGTCCTTTTGATTTTTCCAGGTAATTGAACATTTTTCCATTACGAGATGTAAATACCGGAATAAAGAATAATCCGAAGGTGCAATATCCGGTGAATACTTCCCAACCAAGCTTTAACAATGTTTGCCAGGTCTCCAAAAACATGAGGTCTAGAGTTATCCCGATACAAATTACGCCCTTTCTCTTATGTAATTCTGGACGCTTTTCGTCGATTGCTGCATTCAATTTGTCTAATCGTGATCAATACTTATTCAAACCAATCGTTTGGTTCTCTGAAAGGGGCTCATAGTAGAGGAGTACCTTCTAATGCCACCATATACACAGTATCACCTTCTTTGGTACGGTTAGTGATAGTTCATATCGGTTGCCACACGATCTATTGCCTTCGACATTTATTGTAAAGTGTCCATCTTTTATCTCCTCTCACAATTCTTTCAGACACAGAACATTTAAATCCCCTCCAGTAGGTCTTCTCGCTTAACTTATGTGGTCGACACCCATCAAAGCGACTAACATAACCAAGCGAGGCAAATGATTTTCAACGATTGATTTGGATATGTTGAGTATGTTGGCTATCTCCTGCGTCGTATAACGCTGATTAATCTCAAGTAATGTTTTGATTTGATCGCTACCAACATCAGCTACCAACCTCAGCTGGAACGCCATTCACCGTGGAATCTCTAGGACGAAACTTTGCAGACCACTTTTGATAAGTTCGATCCTTCACAGTACCTTCTTCGTGGACTTTACACATCTTTCTGTGCGTTTACATTTCTTGAAAAAAACCCCGAAAACCACGTAATGCAGAATGATTTGCACATTTTATTCCATCGACAATATTAGAACTAATTAACAAACATACGACAATGTTGATAATTTTGTTATAAATGACGCTGATCTGGCGGATGTCTCAATACAAGCAAAAGCGATAAAGTTAGTTGAAATTGAACACTCCTAACGACAAAAACAGAACGGACTGTTTGGTCAGACATTACTTTATTCATTTCCCTTTAATGTCTTTTTTTTGTTGATTTCATTCATTCGTTCATTCATTTTTTATTCATTCTTTACCTGATCTCTTGATATTTACTACGCTTAGCTTAGGACAGCTGGGAGGGAACTAGTTTTGGAAGATTGTGTTGCTCCACTCATCCAAGTCAGGAGATATTGCCTGCCGTGAAAATGAGCACTCGAAATACTGCTTTTTAACTATGCCTGAAAACAGACTGCAGGTGTCTGTAGGAAATGCGCAATTATCTCATCCATGGAGATTTGCATGCAGATCACTTCTCTATTGTCAAACTCCTACTCTGGAGTTTACTTTATTTTCCCCTGGTAACAACAATCACAATAACAACGACCATAAACCTCACCAAAATTAGAACCCTTCAAGGCTAGTGAGGAGGCTTACATTTGGCATGCAACCTTTTTCAACCCCACTAGAAGATGTATAAAGAAAAATGGGGATCACCCGACTCCCTCCCTCACAGGCCACCTTATTTTCTATTCAGTTTATATCTAGAATTGCCTTAAATTATATCCAGAAGTATCTAGATTGTCATGCCTTTTATCTAGAAAAATATCTAGATACTATTTTATTAAGTCCCCTTCCATGGCCAAATTTAAAGATCTTTTTCAGTTAAACGCAAACTGTTTTTCTCTTTCACATTTTGTGTTCCTTGGAAGTTCGGCCTAGTGGCTGAAATAGTTTCATTTTTCTATCTACGTATGTGTCACGTGTACAGCCCTAACAATTTATGGTAGAAACTTAACCTTTTGCACACACCCCCCTCCATAAATAAGGAAAACGTTTCCTTTTTAGAAAATTCGGTCTAGTGGCAGGAATAGTAGCATTTTTCTATATATGTATGTGTCACATGTACAATTCTAACCGTTCTTAGTATAAACCTGAATTTCTGTATGATACTGAATCGTATTAAGGCGCCAAACGTCAAAATAATTTACTGAAATTCGCAAGTCTAAGTTGATAATTAAATTATAAAGCTCCTAATGCATTTAGAAATTACTAAGTCACATCCTTTTCAGTTTTGGGGGTTTTCTTTTCAAAAGTTATTGTTTTTATTCAATATATTATTGGTTTCCTTCCTGTTTTAAGACGTGAAAATAAAACACAAGAATAAGAAGGAGGAAGAAAGTATGAGTAAGTAGAGTGAGCATCTTGAGAGACAGAGGGAAAAAGAAAGGAAAACGTGGAGAGAAAGAGAAAGGGGTGCGTACTGAAGAGGAAAATATTAAGTAGATGGATGGAAAAGACAAAACGAAAAAGAAATGAAAATGTCAAGAAGAAAACCAAAAAGAAAACAAAAAGAAGAAGAAGAAGAAGAAGAAGAAGAAGAAGAAGAAGAAGAAGAAGAAGAAGAAGAAGAAAGGGATATGGAAGTAGAAAACGAATCCCTCAATAGACAGAGAAAATAAAGAAAGTAAATGTAAAGAAGAAGGAAGATAGAAAGGCGAAGGAAAACGAGAAGATGAAGGAGAAGGGACAGGAGGATGTAGAAGAAAATGATGAAGATAAATAGACAAGGAAAAGAGGGAAGGTAAGTGTGTGGAAGAAGGAGGAATACAGGAATATGAGGAGGAGAATGAAACGATATAGAAAACAGATGTTGCGACCACGGCTGGAAAAGACAAAATGAAACAGGTGGAAATAAAGAAAGGAATGATGAAGAAATGCCTTGAAAAACAAGAAATCTTCACACGTTAGTTTTGAACTCTATCTATTCTATCTTTCCTTTCAATTCCATCGTTCTTTTCTCGTGTTCATTTTCTCTTCGCCCTTCCTGATGTCTTTTAATCTCTTTTAGTTGTTTTTTTCAATTTTCGTTCTCTTTATTTTCTACCTTTTAAACTTTTTAAATTTCTGCAAACATTGATTTTTAGCCGTCGTTATAGGATCATTTGAATGGAACTGATTTTGGCACTTCACCGTCTAGTTTAAATACTGAAATGATCTGTTTTTCTTTCAGGATTTCTCTTATTTATTTTCATTTATGTGCCATTTTTAACATTAGGTGTGCACGCGTGTGGAATTACCAGACCCCCCACGCACACCCGATGTTAGAATTGGTGCATAAATAAAAAGAAATAAGATAATTAATGGAAGAAATGTGAAGTGTCAAAATCAGTCCTATTCAAATGATCCATAATGACGATTGAAAGCTCCATGTTTGCCTGAAATTCTTCTTCTAATATCAATTTCCTTATTTATTTCATCCTTCTCTTTTTTCATGCTACTCAACCTAACTCACTTACTTCCCCTATCGACGCTTCCTACTTCTAGCTTTCTCTTTCATTATCCCATAAATAATTTCAGCCACTTATTTTCTCTCCTACTTTCTCATTCCATCCAACATGTTAGGCTTCTTTCAAGTTCTCCGACATGATATGAGCTTTTATTTCTTTCTCTTTCTCTGTTTTTCTCCGCTGTTATTTAGTTCTTTTCAATATCTCTTCTTTTTTTTACTACTCTCCTATTTCTTATGAATCTCTTTCTCCCCCCTCTCTCTCTCATTTTCTCTCTCTGTTTGGCTTATTTTCTCTCTGTGTCTCTCTCATCTTCTCTCCCTGTCTCTCTGTTCATCTCTCTATCAGTCTTCCTCTAATTCTCTCAATAATTATTATTCTTTCCGTATCTCTGTGATCCTTAAAAAAAAACAAAAAATAAAACTAATCTCAATATATAATGACACACCACCGAAGTCTCTTTGCGCGTGCGAACGGCTTATCAGTCAGTGAGAACACCCCCCCCACACCCACACACACACGACCAGCCATTTGTCAAGTTCTTGGACCGTTTCCCAACTTTGGACGATTAATGCCTCTTGGCCAATCGAGTTGCAGATACGCTCGGCGCCCTTCGGTCCCTGCTTTGGCACATACCGTTAATTCCATATGCAGCTTGAGCAGTTTCAAATCCAGTTCTGTTTTTTTTCCGAAGGTGAATTTATAAGATTTGCCTTCTTCCGTTCTTCCTTCCAGGCAAGTACTGACATCATCTGCTGGCGATCAGAGGTGAGATCTTCTGGCGTTAGAAAATTAAAACAAAAACATTAAAGGCACCTATTTGGCAGTTGTGCGTATCTGTTTACCAGT
>VCCN01007040.1:3741096-3755923 GCA_006491835.1 Architeuthis dux | reverse complement strand
CCCCCCCCGCAATTGCCCCCCAATTCGGGCAAAACGTGTTAAATCTCGGACAAATCGGGCCCTTTGCCGCCCTTAACGAAAGAGCTCCCATATGGCTATGACTAGAATTCGGGAAGGACCGGGACCACCCAAACGATGGCACTGCTGAAATCAGCTAAAGTACTTTAGTGCTTTTAGTCCATGAATGTCCTTCTATCCAATAGTCAGATAAAGGTTTATTTTTGAAAAGACAAAATTCGCTAAAAAAAAAGACAAAAAAACTATTGAGCACATTAAAGCTTAACTTAGATGAATGTGCTAGCGATTGGGAGCAGGAATATTGTCTTGCACCAAGGGTCCAATGGGGCGAACTGTCTTCTTTGAAAATCAGCTTTCGAAGTCCTGGATTTTTCTCTAGGTTTGAACATCAATCATTATGAATTACATGAATTACACAAATATTTCAGCCAGTAAGTAGGTCTGGCGAATAAAACCCCAATTCATCTTATTTTTAGACGTGAGAGCATCTTTTGCACCGATTGCCGTCACGGGCTGGCTGACAGGACGACATACCGAAACAGTCCCACCATCTCTCGTTTCCTCCCTTTCCTTCTATATATGTCTGAAAGTGAAAAGGAGAGACTTTCAGGCTCGTTGGAATTAAATCCAATTTCAAAAGCATTTTCAATAATAAACCAGTGGAAAAACAAATTCATTCCATGTATATTATCTATCTTGTCTTTTTGAAAAGGAACAATACCACGATAACTGGCAACAATTATTTGTATAAATTTATACAAACGGACTGCAATCAGCTTCATTAGTTTTGTGTACAAGTCATACGTCCTTAGGGATGTTTAATATCAACATAGTGATGGTTAGCAAAGACAGTGAGAAACAATCCGCTAGTTGTAATATTATTCTAATTTCTTTGAAGAAGCATTGTCAATTATAATTAATTGAGGATAAGGGATGCGAATTGAAATCTCGCCGGGAGCCTATTCTTTATTCTCGATCCATGCAACTTAATAACGATCATAGAACGATAATCTGGTAAAAGGTTTTTTAAGTAATTGACAATGCTTTATCTTACTATAATTGGGGAAATATCTGTGTGTGTGTGTGTGTGTGTGCATGCACCGAAATAACTCGACAACTACCATTGCGCGACGTTGATATTCGCCAGATATATTAGTTAGCACTCCAGACATTGCAGTGTCGAGATTTAAGTTTTTGGGATCAGCGGTTCTCGGAAAATCTAATAGAAAATAAATAAAAACAACATATTATTGATCTTGTATCTAAAATTATAAATATAAATGTATATATAACATATCTAAATTTGCAACACTAAAAGAAGTAACCGAAATAATTAGATGCCGTAGTTTCGTATGTCGGACTGAACATTATTTTACATGACAATTATGGCAGGCTGCGCTACACACAATAAAATCCAGTCCCTCTAAACTAGTCCTATGTCCTTAGGGATGTTTAATATCAACTTGAGTTCTTGCCATTGCAGACTAGTTCGCATGTTAGTTTCACAAAACATTGACAGTGAATACATTCTACAAGCGGTGCTTCTGGAATATGGCCTGGAGCCACAGTTGATCTTGTCTTACAAATATCTGTTTAGTGTCAGTTAAAGCAACAAAAGAAAGCAAAATTAATTAAAGAAAACTCCGACGAAATTGCAGTTTAGTCAACTAGAAGAAAAGGAAGAATGTTCCAAGGAGGGACAGAATACGAGATAAGTCGAGAGGAGAATGGGGAACACATTTGAATAACTTGAGTAAGGTTACAAAGTATTACGAAGGAGAAGAGATTGAAAAGAAAGAAAGAAAGAAAGAAAGAAAAAGAAAAGAAAGCATGCGAAGAAATAAAGAAAAAGGAAAGAATAAAAAAATGTGAAAGAAAAAGGTGTTGTAAATCGAATGCAAAACCTAACACATTTTCAGGAAGCATGAAAGAAGACGAGTATTAATAAATGAATGAAAGAGAGAATGGAAATCAGAGGTGGACAAAAACCAAACACTTACAGAAAGAAAGAAAGAAAGAAAGAAAGAAAGAAAACGAAAGAAAAAGAAAGAATAAAACAAAACGAATGAGGTAATGGGAGGAATTGGAAAGTGAACAAAAAAGCAAACACTTTTAGAAAGAAAGAAAGTAGAAAGTAGAAGGAAGGAAGAATGAAACGAATGAGGTAAAAGAAAGAATTGAAAAGAGAACGAGCCAGCAAACACTTTTTGGAGAGAAGGAATAAAAGAAAGGAAGGAAGGAAGAAAAAAAGAAAGAAAGAAAATAGGAAAGACATTGAAATAAAGCAAGGAAGAAATATAAAGAAAACGATTATATGAAGGACGATGGGTAAAAGATAATGATTACTATTCACGAGTTCGGATGGAATTGATGACACTTTTCAGAGAAGATAGCCTTGGTAGAAAGTATAATAGAGTAAGGAGGCGTTGGTCATAACAGGCCACTGTGTCTACAGTTCTAACATCAATGATATGAGCTACATATTCACCTGAGAGAACTATGATCCCATGCTAGGCAAAGGCCACCAGCGATAATTCTTATACCTGTGTCATAAAGATATGTTATAAATATCGATGCACTTGTGGCCATTTGCAGAATTAATGACATACATTTCTGTTACCGAGAACGCCCCTTAAACACGTACACACCGGGGGAGGTCTTCCTTCTTCAACTCGTTCCAATTAGAAGACACGCAAATAGTCTTTCATGACGAATCATGCACAAACTCCACTTCGTTCCATTAATTCTTTTTCTTTCTTTTTTCTATCTATTCTTCTTTTTCTTTCTTTCTTTCTTTCTTTCTTTCTTTCAGTATTTCTTTCTTTCTTTCTATCTATCTGTCTATCTATCTTACTATATATCTACAATAAAAGCGACTGTCGTCGTAAAAATAAATCCCAAAATCAGACCGACCAACCACACACAACTAATTGACGTGACCCAACTGACACGACCTTACCAACCACACTGACCGGGTTTTACCAACTGGACCAAACCCATTGTGTTACAACTGACCTGATTGACCCAAATGGTTTTCCATCGTTACATATGATCAGTCTATCCAAAAGAGTAATAAAGACAGTCATGTATATTTGTATATCAATGACAATTGTATTTAAATACATTTATAATAAAGCGGTTAAAGATGTGTCGACATAACCCACTGACCACATAAGACAGGGATAGAATAATTACAAACGTATGCAATGGTTATACAATACATGAATAAGTAGGTATTTAAGTTAACTAATGATTGTAAATGAATAACACTAACAGAGGCAAAATAACAAAAATTGTAAATCTTCGTTATTAGAAACTATAGACATGTCAAGGCAATGTGTTTTATTTTTGTGTGCGCTGTGTCCTTAAATATGACAGAAAATACAATAACACTGTTTGGAGTGCAGGCAAAAAGCGGCAGCAATGCGTTTAAAATGCCTGGTGTATGGGAGGTAGCTTTTCATGGCTTACTGCTTGCTCTTTCATGATTAATTGATATTAATCGCATTTGCATAATGATCCCGCCTGTTCTTCTGCATGAACGCAGTAAGAGTCCGAGGGACACCAATAATAACTCGCATTGTTTAATGTAAAATTAAAATAGCCGGGTCATCACCGACTTTTGCCTCATGGTTCAGAGCGTATGCGATCACTGACTCTACCCTGTCAGTGTAATGGGGAGGTGCTACCTAAACGGGTGTCCCGGAACTAGGATCAGTTTCTTGAAAGGGTTCTCCGGAATAAATGGCCGGGAACCACAATAAAAATAACCTTGAATCTGCATTTGGAAAGTCAGTAAAAAATAATTGTTTTAACTTAAAAATATAGACAAACGGTAAGACCCGACCGGCATTTAATAACAATATTGATAAACGCCATCGGAGGGGTGGCGTAAGAAAATAACAATCTCTATAGACGCCATCGGCGTTTTGACGTAAAAGATAAAAAATCTCGATAAAATAGTATTTAGATATATTTTAGATAAATTGCATGACAATCTAGATAATTCTAGATATAATTTCCCCCCCGCCTCCACCAGTTTCTTTAAACTAAAACTCAGTCCGAGAGACATCACAATTCACAGAAAGGTAGCTCTAGGTTCAATCTTGAGATTTATCAAGGTCCCAGTGACGCCCCATAAAACATCTAAATTGTATAAAAAAGTGCCATTGTCTAAAAAGTCAGACGAAAATCCTATGTTACTCCCAACCACAGAAAGTTTCACTTTTCGGCATTTTTTTTAATTAAAAAAAGCATTTCTGGTCGGTGGTGATTGCTTATTTGATGGATTTTCCAACAAGAATGTGATTATGTCAGCAATAAAATACCTACATTCATCGGATAACGACATTACAAGAAGAATACATACATTGTCAACTGACATTCTGCAACAATATAAATCCTTTCCAAACTGTATATCATACTATTGTATTATCCACAAATTGTGTGTGCTAAAGTGCTTCGGTTTGCACCACTGTCTTTTCAAGGTCTTACTCGAGGATACTGAAAATAAACAATCTGACATTATCTTACATGTCTCAGTAAAGGGAAAATTCTGACAAGATTTGTAAGTTTAATTGAAGAGATAGAAAAGATCCTCCAATCCAGAAATCAAACTTTGATCAACTATGCGACGCTTGCTGGTTGGTGGATTTGGGTTTTCCAAAATACGCCACAGAAAAATTAAATTCTTTAAACTTGGAGCTTCAGGGAAACGACAAACATGTAGGTAGAATGGTAGATAACTTGTTTTATGGATTTCTCACATATAGATGGAGGCTTTCACACATTTCCCAAATACGAAGAAAATGATGAGTGGCAGTGACTTTAACCCGTCACCATTTGTAATCTACCTCCAATTGCTTCGGGAGCAGTTCGAAAAAAAGATTTCAATGTTTTACTATCATGGAGCCAATAATCACATTTTTATCAAACCCAGCATTTTGATGAGGGTTACGAACAGCGATATGGCAGATCTGATTGGTTATTTATATGTTATATGTAATTTAAAATGGGATAACTTCTTCAATTTAAAATTGGATAACTTCTTTATTGTTAAAGATATTTCAATGAATTTTGAATGAAGGTTGGGGTAGGTAAGAAGACTGTGTTGTACTGAGTTATGGGCAATCCGCGTGTTTACGTTTTATAAACAAAAAATGTGTTGGTTCCAATAAACATGTGTTTGGTTCCAATTGGATTAAAATGTCCAATTCTTTGCTGAAATTTAGTTAGAATGTTGGGGAAATGCCCGGAATTAAAAGATGGTGAGTTCTGGCCGATCCGATTGTTTGTTTAGATTTTTTATGTAATTTAAAATTGCATAACTTATTTAATTTAAAATGTGATAATGAAATCTTGTATGAATGTTGGGGGAGGTATGAAGACTTTGTTGTACTGATTGTTTGCTTACGTTTATAAACAAAAAATATGTTTTCGGTTAAAAGAACCCACACTTGTTTGGTTCCAATAGGTTTAAAATTTTAATTCTTTGCCGGTTTTGCTGAAATTTAGTTAGAATTTTGGGGAAACCCCAGAATTAAAAAAATGGTGAGTTATGGCCGATCCGATTGTTTGTTTACATTTTATATGTAATTTACAATTGGATAATTTATTTAATTTAAAATTATGTGGATATGAAGTATGTTCAAAAACATCAAAATACGTTTTCCGCCAGATACCTTTATACTTTTGAAATTGTTATGCATTATTTTACGTAGGAATCTTATTCATTTTGTTTCGTGCTTATCAATGTTGTTTTGTTTATTTGACGTAGGAACTTCATGTTATGTCGAGCATTATGTTCATTACCAAGTCAAACTATCAACTTTCCTTGATTTCTTTCCACAATTTTCAAAATAATGTTTTTCCATATTTTTTCCATAGCATTTAAAATAATGTTAATTTTTTTTAAATGGTAAAAGTAGCATTATTGTATAGCGTTTTAAAATAATTTAGAAATTTGGAAAGACCATAAGCTTACAAGGACATATTTGGAATCTGGCTGGTGATATTTTCAAGAAAGTCTGATTTGAGAATTGTGTTAAATTGTAAATGTTCTTTGTATTTATGTTTTTATGAATTTTGAATTTGTTTTGAAGTTAATATGTACATATTGTGTATAGTTGGATATTCCTAAAGAGGCATAATAAATAAGTAAATAATAATATTATATACGATTTATAAACCTTGCTGTTTCGCATTAATTTGTTTTGTCCATTATCTTAAATAGGAGCAAGTTAAAAATTAGAGCAAGCAAATTAAAAAATAGAGTAAGCAAATAAAATAAATACGACATGCAAGTTACAGACTACTTTATAGAAAATTATCAACTGAGGCTAGCAATTAAAAAAAATACAGCGAGCAAATAAAACAATACAGTAAGCAAATTAAAAAACAAAGCGAGCAAACTAAAACATAAAGCGAGAAAATTAAAAACAACAGCAATAAAACTGAATCGATGAACATGAATAATTTACTGCTTCAATCGTTGCAAATGTTAATTCTTTTAGTTAAATTAGTTGTCTAGTAATAAGATTCATGTTTTTTTCTTCGTTAGTCCCCACCAAAAGATAACGTCCATATTTTTAAGCCCGACCCCACAACAAAAAATAAAAAATAAATTTAATTTTCATCTCGCCGAAAAACACCCACAATGCTGAGTCTTTATCGTTTGTCCTCGAAACGAAACCTAAAAACTCACACTTAACTCTAACTCCTAACCCTGGGCGGTGGGCTAACGAATCAAACTTAACATATCTATTCACATTGGTAATGAACATGTTGGTTTCGCGGTGAGTAACGAGAAAACACTAACATACTTTGCGGTATATTGCTATTTGTTTTCCTTATTTTAAACCGTTGACAGCATTAGCCTTTACTTAGGGTAATGCTGCAAAAATCTGACAACTTGACTTATCTGGAACCCAACTAAAAAGAGATGCAAAACTGTCCTTTCTCTCGAACAGTCAGTCTTGTGATCTTGAACTCAACTAAAAAATATGTACAGGTTAGGGGTTAAAGTTAGGAATAAGATTTTGTTTTCGTGGCGTGGACTAACAATAAAGTCACAGCATTATTGGGCGGGTGTCGTACTTTAAAATATTTGACGTTAGCATTTGCTGGGGACAAGTTTAAACTAATTTAACTGAAAAAATAACATTTGCGGCGATTGAAGGAGTAAATGTAATTATTTGACTATTCATGTTCATCGATTCATTTTTTTGTCGTTGTTTTTAATTTGCTCGTTTTATTTCTTAATTTTCTCGCTGTATTTTTTTAATCTGCTTGCTGCATTTTTTAATTTGCTCTCTTTTAAATTGTCCGCTTTAGCTTTTAATTTTCTCGCAGTAGTTTTTGAGTTGTGTGTAGTAGTCTTTAATTTGCATGTCATAATTTTGATTTGCTTACTGTATTTTTTTAATTGGCTCGCTCTAATATGTAACTCGCTCGGTAAAAAGGTATAGATAGACGCTATCGTAGGGTTGTCGTAAGAAAATAACAATGTAGATAAACACCATCGGTTATTGGCGTAAGAAAGTGGATGGACGCCATCGGAGGGTTGCCGCACAAAACAACAATCTCGAAAGACGCCATCGGAGTCGTAAAGAAAGAATATGTTTGGCGTAAGAAAATAACAATCCCTATAGACCCCGTCGGAGGGTTGGCGTAAGAAAATAACAATTGGGAGAAAAATGTGTTTCCATTGATTTTCGTCTAGCGTTTGGGACATTGGCCTTTTTTATGCATTTTGGAACTATTATGGGGCGTTGACCAATCTCAAGATCGGCAGTAGAGCTACCTTCTAGCGCATTTTAATGCCCTTCGGACCCTTACTTACTGAGATTTAGGCCGAAGAATAGGTGTCGGTGTATTTTGAAAATGCCATTATATCTAGAATTGTCTAGATTGTCATGCCATTTATTTAGATAATTATATAGATACAATGGAAGCACATTTTTCTCCCAACCACAAAAAAAGGCTTCGCTTTTTGGATTTCTTTTTCGATAATTATTTCTATCTCTCTGACTCTATTTCTTTCTTTCTATCTATCTATCTATCTATCTATGTATACTTCTTTCTTTCTTTCCTTCTTTCTATCTATTTATCTATCTATCTATAATTGTTTCTTTCTCTCTGACTTTCCTTCTATCTATCTATCCTTCTTTCTGTATGTCTCACTTTCTTTTTCGCCTGGCGTATAGCGATAGTTAGCAAAGCCAGTCTCAGAAACAATTCGCTAGTTGTAATATTCCAATTTTCTTAAATGAAGCATTGTCAATTATTATTAAGGGATGCTAGTTTGAATCTCACTGGTGGCTTATTCGTTGTTCCCCATCCATACAACCCAATAACCATTATAGAATGACAATCTGAGAGTTGCAATAGAAATTAATAGAATGGAATAATGGTAAAACACTTAAAGTAATTGACAATGCTAAGATGTTCGAATACTACCTCAACTAATAGTACTAGCGTATGTCAACAAAGTAGATGACGGTGCATCAAGCGTTCGGCGAAAATAAGGAATGCAAGATATATGGTTAGATTTGAATAACGGTCTTCTTGGCTTAATTGATAAGGCACTTTCCACGGAAAAGCAGGCTTCTGTGAATAAGAGATGCACGTTCGAATTTCGCCAGAGGCTTATTCTTTATTTCCGATCCACGCTTTTTACTAACGATCGTATAATGACGGTCTGTGAGTAGCAGAAGTAAAATGGAAGAAATACTAGTAAAAAGTCAATTACCACTTGCTAGTGCTGTGAGGCCAATCGTCGTTGTATACTCCGCTTTTGTAAATGTGTGTCAATGAAGATATAATTAGTAAATACTTAGACTGACCGTGCCATGACGCTGCTTCATTGGAGACTACCGGGAAACTAGGGAATCCCTCCTTCTGAAGATGTCTCTTTATTTTACAGGGAGAGGTGGGATCAGGAGTGTACCTTGGTGTTTGAGATCCAGTTATTTTATGGTGCCTACCCTGGACAATACTTCCACTGGGTGCCCCACGAGTGTGTTCCTGTGCCAGAACCAAGCTTAGCTTAGTAGATATCTAGTTTTGCATGCAATCTGCAAGTAGCGAGTTCGACCTTCTCAAGACGCTGCATTATTGTGCCAGACTAAGCTCAGTAAATATGTTTAATATTTTCTTTTCTTTTCGCTTTCTATTTTTCTTTCTTTGACTTTCTTATTTATTAATTTCCTACTGTTCATTAAATCTCACATCGCCATCGATATTTTTGTAGATACATCAACAAGCCCGCAGCCTAATAATGAAAAAAGCATTCATTTAAAAAACAAATATTTATTCAAAGAGTTTTTCAGATGATTGAACTCTTTCTTCTTGGTTTATATTGTTTGTACGACCGTTCTCAAAACTATAGACAACCAATATTTATTTCCCAGCATAATCCCCTTCCTTGTCAATGCACATAATCTATCCCTGGTTTTCTTTCTGTATTTCTTTCTTTTCTTAAAAGTATTCTTTTTTTATCCACTTTCCAAATCTTTCTGTACCTTATTTGTTCTTTTGTTAGACCAAATATAAATAAATGAGTGCAAGATTGTGCCACACCAATCTCCTGAGGTAAATCTACATGCGTTGTGTATTAATATTCGACGTGTTGGCTTTCACCTGGGCTCGAACACCGACCTTCTGTACTGGTGGGAAATATACAGCCGTGTTTGCTACGAGGCAGGCCAACATATCCCTCTCTTATCGTTTCCTTTTTCTTTTCTCTTTTTTTTTTCACTAATGTATATTATTCTTTGCTTCTCTCGCTTCGTTTCACATTTATTTCTTTTCTTTTCTTTTTCTCACAAATGCACCCACTTTCCATATGATTCTTCTTTCTCTCTTTTTATCACATTACCTCTCTCTTCCCCCTCTCTCTCTCATTGTCTTTCCAATACATCGTTTTGTTTATTATTTTATGTTTTTCTCCCTCGATTACACGTGAAACCTTTCCATTTGTCCGCATTTATTTATAATACGACACTCAGCATTGTCTGACAGAAGACCACAGTAGTGGGGACCTATTGAGACTCGAACTCGCTAGCGGATCGGTGTTGGAAACTAGTTTGCATTTGTAGGCATCCCATTATATTGAGCTTAAATAGGTCTGACACAAAGGCACACTAGTGAGTCACTCTGCAAACATTGAATTCATCCTCTAGATAAGCTTGCTAACCCCCTCCCTTTGCTAGCCCTATCTCCATGAGATCCTCAAAATAAATAGAAATCAAACAAAGAATCACCCTAGGTTGACAAGCTTTTGGCAGAGTGCGCTCAATCTCCAACAACAAGAAGATCCCATTATTTATAAAGAGAATGGTCTACAAACAGTGTATCCTCTCGATATTCACCTATGAATCTGAAACATGAAACCTAACCAAAATATTATGATGCGTAACATTACATGGAGAGATCACAAGGTGGCACATTATATTAGAGGACAAACAGGAGCCAGAGATATTATGAAAACCATTATAGAACTCAAATAACAATGGACAAGCCATGGTGCAAGATTGTCAGACAACCGCTGGACATCACGTCTCACAACGTGGATCCCCAGAAGCGCGTCTGGCATAAGGCCACAATACCCGAGCGCTCAATAATGGTTGTGAAGAAAAAATAAACTGTTTTAAAGTGACCAGCAATCTCGATCCAATTGAAAATCTTTGAAGAGAGAGCAGAAATCTTAGGTCATGGTTTCAGCGCATACCATATATCGCAGGAATTCTGCAAACATTCACGAGCTTGGATACACTATGAAGAACGCTTGGTAGAAACTACCAGCTCACAAGAAGCTATAGATGGCTACAAGACACATTTGTAGGCAATCATTGTTGCTAAAGGGGGCGTGCAACCAAATATGAAGGAAGGATGCTAATATTAATGTCCAGGTCATATTTTCCATTTTTCTCTGAAAGTAAGTTGAAAAATAATGATTCTTTTTTAAATTACTTTGGACATCCTATAATAATATTGTGATGATACAAATTTGGTAGATATAAAATAATTCAAGGGTGCCAATAACACTATAGAGGCGACAAGGACCCGAGGTAGTGTCATTTACTTCAGCTTTCCCTATTCGACCCATAGCTGAAGGGAAGGGTGGATTCATGCCTTTCATTAGTGCAAAGTGAACACAAACTGGCCCAGCCCCAGTTTGAACTCGGCTTGCTGAAGCCATTCTTCGTAGCAGTACAAAAACACATAAACATACGCACACATGTGTACACAGCAATCTCAGAAATGTTACTGCTCACAAAAGAAAAAAGTCCGTACTACTTCATTTATATGATCAAGTGTACGAATATGCGTGTGTATGTGTTGCAACGTATATTCGTATATACACAAACATATGCATATCTACGCGCATTCATAGAATATATGTTTGCATGTGTATGTGTGTTCCTGTGTGTGCTGTGAGTAAATAGCGGGTTATTTGGTGTGCATCAGCGTAATTTTCAACACCTCCGCGTGTGGTCTCCCCTCCCTCGACTCTGCCCGACCCCACGCTCCTGGTTTGATGCAGTTATCTGTAGATGCCGTTGGCTGCCCTCGGCTAACAACCTCTCGCGCGAAACCAACACCAAATTCCGTTGAATTGGCCCAAAGATGAAGCGGGCGCCCGCCCAAAACTTAATAGTACTACTTCCGGCACACCTGGCAGGCTCCTCTGCACTATATTACCGACAATAACATCACCAACACCCCGACACTATCATTGTCATTACTACTACTACTACTACTACTACTACTACTACTACTACTACTACTAATAATAATAATAATAATAATAATATAATAATAATAATGGTGATGATGATGATGATGATAATAATAATAATATTAATACCTTACCACATCTTCAGATAGCTCTCCTGCAGCACTGTTACTCTGCAATCTTTTCCCATGAAATCAATATGTAGTGGAATGTCTGTTTCTTGCAGAAGACCTACACTGAGCTTAATTGAATCTAATTCTCACCACAAGTTCTGGGATGAGGGTTTTTCGGCCGGTATATATTTTCAAAAGCAAGAACAAACTAGAAAGTGCTCAGAGAGTGCATACCGCTGCCAACGCCATTGTCAGGGGAAGTAATTGTTCATGGATCCACCCCAAAATGCAATTACCTCTTCCGTATCCCATCGCCCATCCTTCCGAGAAATTTCATTGAAATCCATTTAGAACTTTTGGAGATATCGCGTGAACAGACATGAAACTTTGGCGATATTATGTGGTGTGGTCATTTAACTACATAATTGTGCATGGATCAACCCAAACCACTTCTTACGTAGCCTATTGCTCACCCTTCCACAACATGTCATTGAAATGTATTGGGAATGTTTGGAGATATCGTGTGGACAGTCATGTGTGTATAAATATATGGGGGAAAAATGGAAAAATATCTCTCGATCAAAAAAATATTCCTTGGTTCACCGCAAAATTTAAGCAATTCTTCCTTGCCCCATTACCCACCCTTCCACAAAAGTTGATATAAATTCATTGAGTAATTTTGGAGATATCGTATGGATAGATAGATAGATAGACAGACACAAATAGAGAAAGACACACAGACGCGACCGAATACATATACCTTCGTTGGCAAAGGTAAACTAGCAAATTTGAACTAAACATTTATGAAACGTAATACAGGTTTCTCTCGCTAAGCAAAGATTTAATTACCATTAATTTATATGAGAAACATTTCTGAGTGTTCCAAGACCAAATAAATGGCAATGATGTTATGTTTAGCCGAGTTATCGAATGTCGAGGTAGTGGAAGATACATTTTTTAGTAAAAGTAAAAGTGGCGTATATCGAACTTTCGTAAAGCGGGGGATACCTATATATGTAATGATTGCAGTGAATGAAAGATTTGACGTATTTGTTTGATATATCCTACTCGTGGTATCACGGATTATATAAAGCGCTAGTTAAAACCATGATCTATCCATGGAAGCATAGTGTTATATGTGTTTGTCCTCTCTCGTAAGATTTTACGAGTGTGGATCAATAAGTCTGTAGCCTGAAAAGTAGTTATTCGCTGAATTCTGATCTGAAATGTTTACTGTATAATGTCCGATCTATTTGATTAATATTCACCACTGTATTAAGCGCATTGACACGGAAGCAGATTATGTTTAAAAATCAAGAATTGTTGTGGAAAATAAATGTCTTTTCATCATTGACTTATTGATGTACCTACGTATTAGGTTAATCACTCATTAGAAGAGTTTACCTGTCTAGAAAATCAGCATTGGAAATCCTGACTCTCTCCTGGTCTCGAACACCGACCTCTAGTACTTCCAGAAAATTAATCTCTCAACCACGGGGCAAGCCCACACGGATTCATAGCCGATATCGACGAAAATAATCATGATAATTTCAGCCATTTTATCTTCAGTTATGTTACAAACACATTTAAAGTCTTGTAATCTTTTTTTCTTCTGTTCCTTTTGAATAAAAAGACACTTTTAGGTTCGATAATTATTTGTGCTATGAATAATCCTTTGATTTCAAAATTCTTTTTTCTTGTTCTATATGCATTCACTCAAAAGCTAAGAAAATATTTTGGTTCAATTGTTATAGTTTCCGCACTCCGTACAGCTTGGAAACCACGTAAACACCGATTTAAAAAATATATAAAACCCATTGTAAGAACAATAACAGTTGATGACTTTTCGCCAAGATTTAATATTCGAAATGCTAGAGATATTATGAAATTCTATTTCTGACATCTTATTTGAAAACAATTACTTTAACTTCTCCTTTAGTCTTGGACACAAGATTACCGCAAACAGAATACTTTAATTTACTTTTAATGTTTTGTAATGCTACCTTGTGAATATAATTATCAAAGCAATCGGTGAAAGATGATTACTTATATACAGAGGTGTAGCTGAGGGGAATGGGGTATTTGAAAACGCCCCCTTCCTGGCCCACAATAGAGAGGGGCCCCCAAAGGCTTTAGAAATAATAGTTCACTTGCCGCAGCTCTACTGACAGATTTTACTAAATGCTGGAGGAGGTCTCTCAAGGGGCCAAGCCCTCCAACCTATATCTACACCTCTGCTTATATGACAAATTATGCTAAACATTGCTCGATGGAAGCCAATAGTGACTATTGGCATTTATACGTCAACATACCAAACCATGTTTGTACGTGAAACGTTTCAAGTATACAGCGATGTTAAGTATTAAGGCTACAAGTGTAAGGCACGTAGTGAGAATTGAATTCACTCAAGTAGCAAAAGACTTGTTTACCATTGCTCTACAATGAGTCAACTTTTACTAAGCTTTGCTTAGTATGACACAAGATCAAACGTGTGGAGCGCCCAGTGGTGACTGGAGTTCAAGGTAATAGTTTAGAGACTAACATGCTAACCATTATTCCACAGCGAGTCGCTTTTTACCATGTTTAGTTGAGTTTGTTATAAGGTGACAAGAGCGCGTTGCTCGTGGGGATCGAATTTCAGATGTTGAATTCTGCTTTTTCTGTTTAACAAAAGATCTTGTTTTAAAAAAAAACAGATGCTTCATCTAAAAAGTACAAAAATAAAATAAATATTAGTAATAGGTAGCAAAACAAAGATAACTTAGGAAGGGATAGCAGAATGACTGCTCGATGCGAATTCAAGTCTCATTGGAAAATAATTTTTCATTTCCGAACTCGCGCTCTAGCGGTAAAAATATTGAACGACACGGAGTGATGTGACAAAAGTCAACAATAAAGATAGAGTAAAACTAGGAGGAGGAATAATAATAATACTAATACTAATAATAATACTAATACT
>VCCN01007040.1:3493121-3508681 GCA_006491835.1 Architeuthis dux | reverse complement strand
TGAAACCTCTCCCTACTTAGAATACACTCAAAACATCACATGGACATACTAATAGCTAAACCAAATACACAGTGGTTAGATAATTGAGGAATTGTCAAAGACCTCGAAAATGGCTAATTGTTTAGTCGAAAGCGCTCGGTATGATAACACTTTTGGACAACTACCGCACTTCATGGATTCAAACATACCTTCTGTTATACGGATACAAGAACAATTTAATAGAAAATTAATAAGATGTTCCTTGTCCGTCGTATTTAACCAGACATGCATATATATATATGGTGCACTTTGGTCTTGAAGAATTGACAGAGAAAAAGTGGGTCTGCAAAGTATTGTCTTTGGTTGAGGTGAATAGTTATGCACTCTGAGGCATATTGTGCAAATTATACAAATCCCCACAACATCGATTTTAATTCAAGGTTGTAAGACAATACATAGGACAAACGCCAACAAGAATTGGATACTTTTGCCAGGAACTGTATGTATGCTGATATTGATTTGCAAGAATGAAATGTTTACAAAGAAGATTTAAGGCAATCCAATTATGCATAATCCAATTAAATATTTATGAATATATATATTCTTATTAGCAATATATATATAGAGAGACCATTCTTCACCCTGTCATGTTTTGCGTTCTTATGTCTTGATAAGAAATGGCGTGATTGCATTTATGCAGAATATTTGCTACTTCCTTGCTGCCGGTGATTCTATGAATGACAAGCCGATAACTGCTCTCTTTGGACTAGGCTCTCTTGTGATGAAGCTCTCCCAATCGCTTTCTAGAGATCAAATCTTTATACTTTAATGTGGGAATTTGTTGTAGCATAACCATATTCATTCTTCTCAGCAAAATAATACATGACATTGCAAAGACCCTGTAGTGTCACACAGTTCAGAATTGTTATCAGTTCGTTCAGATCTCTTTCCATGCGATCAAAGAGAGTTTACCGGGAATGGTTGAAGAGTTTGGTACAGTTCGTTACCCAGTGACACATACAAAAGAGACAGCATAAGGCCCGACACAAGAAAAGAAAGAGAGAATCAGGAGCAAGAGTCGGGATTGACGGATTCGATCAGCATATGTTGCAAGGGGCAAAACATGGAAGAGCTCACACGACCCATTGCCAAGTACCTTGAAACATCGGAAGATATAAGCTTACTGTGTACCAATATGTGCCATAGGAAGATGCAGAAGAATAGATAGACATATAGATAGATAAAAAGATAGACAGATACATAAATAAATAGATAGATAGATAGATAGATAGATAGATAGATAGATAGATAGATAGATAGATAGAAAAACAGATAGATAGTTTGAAAGATAATTAAGATAGACAGGTCGATAAATGGATCGTTAGATAGAAAGACAGATAGATATATAATTTAGCTGAAATAATATAACATGAGATGCGCTCTCCGTGTGCCTAAACTGGATCTAGAAAGGGACAGGGCGGGGGAAGGATACATAGTTATTTCCCTTGCGCTGCAATATTTTCGCTGACAGACCAAAATGTATGACATTAAGAGGTAAATTGTCTGATAGCCTTAATAATAACGAAAAGGTATTTTGATAAAGGTCAAATATGCAGAGAAATTACGTCAGCGATACTTTAAAAAGAAATAATGTACGAGTAAAATTGTAGGTGTGCACACATTCTTTTATGAAAGGTTAATAAAAATGTTTGACGAAATAATCAAACTTTTGTTTTAATTTGCGATTAGGATTGCCAGACACGGCAAAAGATAACCAAAAGGTTTATATAGGATTGGTAAAAAAAGTGAAATAAAATTAATCAAACGTTTCACAATGGGTAATAAAGGTTAAATAAAACAAAGAATTAATGCATGATTGAATAATATATGTAGATAGGAATTCTGAAGCCAAAAGAGAGATATTCATTATAAAGGGGGCCAGGCTCTAGTATCGACATCAGAACACTTGAGATTTGAAACGAGGTTCTAATCCGAAAATACATATGAGATATTATTTTTGATAAACCTGGCTTCGTTTCTTCTTCTCTTGATGAGCCATCGAGTATTCCTTTCAGCACACTATACCAGTTCCAAAGATGTCTGGAGAAATCAGCATCGTCAAGTCTCAGCTACACCAACCATTTCCAACTATACACGCCTATTCAACACACAAAGCGACGAAAGCAAACGAGAGGTTCGTACCTCCGCTATGTAACAACTGTAGCGAAATAGACAAGATCAGGTTACCAGTGGCCAGTGGGGATAGGAACGTGGTCAGATTTGGAATCTGTGTCAAACTGCCTACGTGACCAACTGGGGTATCAGGTTATCGAAAAACCGTTGGGAATTTGAAAAGTGGGAAGAGTTATGACCATTAGGTGTATAAAGGCCAGATCAAAAACAGTAGAGTTAGTTGGGGTCCGGAGGCAGGGGTGATCGCGAGGGTCCCTGCCTCGTAGCAATGCCAGTATCAGTAGCAGTAGAAGTAGCAGTCCTTGAAAAGTGACCGACCCCTTTAAACAACGACAATGCAACAGAATTTCCGTACCTCGCCGAAATCCGCAGACCAGAAATTGACCTGCGTGGTACGGAAATAAAACTTCGTAAAATTTCAATATACGTAGATTTTGTCGTCTTTTCTCTCCACACACGTGGGAGTGTTTTCTTTGTGTCCACAAATGAATTTCCCTCCACAGAGAAATTTGGCTCCAGTCGACAGACCCAGACAGACATCATCATGATCGTCATTGCAGTCCGCAGCCCGCGGAGGAAAAATGATCGTCTCTGAAACTCTCTAACTCTCTACATCACTTTCTCTCATGGCGACCTATCCAGAAACTACTCTCTCTCCCTCAACAAACATTCCCTCGTGGCGGCCGTGATCGTATGGTGGTTAGAACCCCCGCCGTTAGGCTACACAACTGCATCATCCACACATAGTTATGGCTGGAGATATTCAGTAACAAAAAAGGTCAGTTTTATGCTTCATAAGTGCAACCATGAAGAAGCTGACACGCGCCTTGTTGTCCATGCCTCGTTTGCGAATAGTGACATCATCAATCATGTGACCAGGTCATTTCTTAAAATGTTGACATTTTATAGGTCTTACTCCGCTCTATCTAGATATGCAATTTGTATCTGATTGGGACCTATATGTCCGAATATAACAACATTTTAAAGAAAGTTTAGGCTCTGTTTATGACGTCATCAATCATGTGACTTCTGGTAATTTTTCGAATAGTGGTCTGGGCTTAAATTGATCCTCATGACCTATAGAACCAATTTCAGCTTTAACATATTAGGTTAGGCAGTTGCTGACATGCTGATATTGCTTTGCAAGAGCTGAATGTTTACAGAAATATCGAAGGGGATGTAATCTAATTAATAATCCATACTTTTATTTACAAAGCAAAAATGGCCTAAAGATAAAATCCTATTGCAAAATCCCTTTAGACTTAATTAAAATGACCGTTCTTCTTTCTCACAATTACACGCATATATATATATATGTGTGTGTGTGCGCGTGCGTGTGTGCGCGCGTGTGTGCGTGCGTGTGTGCGCGCTCGGTGGATTCCGCTTAAGCGGAACACATAAGGACCACGGATTCTTGTTCATATACGCGATCGTTCCTTTTAAACGGATGTGCATACAGAGTATAACAAATCAACACATTTGAATTCATTAATGGACTTAAAAAAAAGTAATATTCGTATTCACTACACAATTCCATACCGTGAACAATACATATTGTTTGTAAATTGTACTGCAGTTTTGCCCTGACAAATTTAAGACTCAAATTACATTTATCAACAAAGTTTTAACTGTTGACATCTATTTTTAGAATTTGTAGTATGTAATCAATGTAATCTGCTTTTTTCTGTATTTATACAAATCCTATGTATCGTTATATATTTTGTTTAATAAAAAAACATTACGAGTTTATGTCTACTAGTTTTAGAAACGTTTTATCTCGTAAAACTTGTTTGTAGATATATGATTTATCAATCGGTCAATAATCTATCAAGAATCTTAGTTCATTATACCTACACAGGGATTATTAGCAAATGTACGCGTGGGCTATATCGTGCTTAAATAATAATAAGCGGTTAACCTTTAGTTATGATTATGGACTTATTCATATTTACTTATTTATTTGTATTTATGTTAGGTGTAGATATGATTTTATTTTCTCTGAGTTAATGTACTATTCAATTTCTTTGTGACAGCATTTTGACAATATTTCATTTCTCTGATTGATTTGGTTGCTTCTATTTCTAAATTTCAAATCCCATTCACCGTTATATGTTTTTAAAGAAAGAATTTAAGACGTTCTGTCTACTAGATTTTAAGATGTTTTTACCCGCTGAATGTTGTTTGTAGATTTATGATTTACCGATCGGGTGGTATTTTATCCATAATTATTGTCCATTATTCTTCCAACAAGACTATTATTGAATGCACCCGTGGATTATATCGTACTTAAATAGTAAACGATAGATGTTCGATGAATCGCACAATCAAATTATAAGTATGTATCTTAATATATAAAGGATCATTTCACGTCTTTGTTTGTCGGTTGTTTTGGTCATGCTAAAGCAAAGAGATATATACAATTAATGATCTCTGTCGTGATTCAAAACTTCAAGCCAGTGATAGGTAGGTAGATAGTATCTACCTGTCTATCACTTGCTTGACTTACTAGATACCATATCCGTTAGGCCATGACACTGTTGACTGAGAATGGGATGAAATTAATTTATAAATATCATGTTAAGAGCTCGTCCCTTCCATGCCTGCAACTAATTGAATCAGTCACAATTTCTGTGCGCCGTTTTTAATATTTAGTGAGCGAGTGTGTGTTAACTTCATGAAAGGAAAACAGAAGGTAATGTATGAATTATGTTGTTATTGATTTGAATAAATTAAATTGTTTATATTTGTACGCCGTTTTTAACATCGAATGAGCGAATGTGTGAAATTTCACAATCAGAACCACCTTCCCTACATTGTGCAAATAATCTTTTAAAAATACATGTAGAAATAATTATTCTTTAGCTGTCCCTGTCCGGCTTTACATATCACGAGTTCTCTGTCTCGGCTAGTTCTTCGGGGTTTGCGATATTTGAAATAGACGTAGGGGGAGACAGATTCATGCCTTTCTCAACGGCATTAGTGCCAGTCTCAGTCTGTCAGAGTTTGAACTCGGCACGCTCAGTCCATTTTCCACGCTGCTAAACAATCGGCCACCGGCACTTCCAGAAATGATAAATTAGTAATAAATATTCTATATATGACGTCTCCCGGTGTAACAGAAAAAAGAGAAATTTTGGAACAAGTTAAATTTGGGTCCAATAAATTACAGAAGCGGCAAATTATCAGCAAAACATCTACAAAAGACAGACTCTTGTAAATATGTGTTCTAAAGGCCAGATCTGCATCTAACAAAAATAAATCTTCAATATTGTTTTCCTCCAGTGCTTGGAAATTTGGAAACTGATAGAAATCCTGCCTTGATATGCTGTTTTTGTTTGCTGATAAATGCCATTATTATATATTTTGCTTTTGCGTGTCATCTTATTTCCCTGCAGTTTAATGTTAACCTTATTTAATTTGTTGAATATATCTGAAAGATAAGCAGTATCAGTTCCCCTGCTCTCCAACTCAATGCACAATACTATGTAAACTGATTTAAAAAATGCAAGAATAGAATCAAAAAGGTCATAAAAGCGTTGCAGACAATTTCCTTTCGAAAGCCATCTAACTTCAGTATGCAGTAAAAGTCACTCAAATTCTTCTACATTTTCGTGGAAAAGTCCATGGGCATTCAATGGCTAGACTTTTATTTTATTCACTGCTTTGATAACAACTTGCACAGTTTCATGTAATCCATTACTGAGCTGCTTTGCAGCCACATGTTAATGATGAATAATACAGTAGATAGTAAAAATGTTCGGAACTGCTTTTTTAAAATGTGTTAAAAGTCCACGATGACGACCAATCATCGAAGGTGCCAGATTAGTCTATACATATAAAGACCATATTCACAAGTGTGTTTGTTTGTCTATTCACGTCACGGTGAAGACATCAGTGTTACTCTCTTCCTCTCTTTAAAGCTGATTAAAGAGAGGAATAGAGGGAGATTTATGTGACTGAATGTGGCCAACAGCTAAAGTGTGACTGACTGCTGTAGCTGACATACAGACGCAGCAGAATTACAGATGTCTATGTGTAAATTTTCAGGAAACTACTCTCCCTTGCTCTCTTTAAAGATGATTAGAGGGAGAGATTGAGATCTGAAAACGATGTTTAAAAAGGGAAATATTCTAAAATATTAATCTATCCATAGATAACATAATAAATCCTGTCATTTTTGACGGGTACTATGATAGTAATAAATATTCTATAGCTGACGTCACCCGGTGTAACAGTAAAAAGAGAACGTTTGTAACGAGTCAAATGTGGGTGCAATACATTACAGAAGCGCAAAGTCTACAAAGCAGCTCTTGTTTTCTAAAGACCATCCACGTTACATGCATGTTTCCGTACACATTTACAGGGGATGACGTAAACAGTGTTCACCAGTTTCGGGTCACGAGAAGGGTCCACATTGCTTAGCAGACCTCGGAGTTTGTGTGTTCGTTTGAAAACAACTCTGATATTGTAACCGTTACATATTTTTGTATCCGTTCCCCATCCCCTTTAGGTAGGGTATGTGTATCGTAGGAGGAGTGGGCGCTGGAGTTGAAACCTCCCTAGTAGTATTATCGGCTCTCCCTTTCCTGGTCACAATTCTTTCGAGTGCTTGCCAAAGACTTAGCAACTCTTCCTCCTCCAATTTTGGTCTGATCGAGTTCACGTGGTTGTAAAAGACTTGTATGTCAGTATGGGGGGGGGGCACAGTAAGAATGTATCGTCCATGTATCTAAGCCATAGTGATGGTTTCTGTGTTGATGAGCCTAGGGCCAGATCCTCAAAAAATTCCATATATATATATTAGCAATAATCGGAGAAATTGACGGGCCCATAGTCAAGCTGCCATCTTACTAGAAGATATCGGGACCAAGTTGAAATTGTGTGGTTCGCACACAGAACATTAACAGCTCCATTAAGTTATCGACGAGTATGCAGATTCGTTCATCCAAGTCCCTGTCACCTTCCAACCTGTCTCGTAGTACAAGTAAGGTTTCTTCCGTTGGGACCATGCCGTAAGGATTAACCACATTGAAGCTCACCATGAGTGATGAGGAAATGGGCGCCCCCCACTTAATCAAATCCACGAAATGGGCCGAGTTCTTCATGTGTGACGGTTTTTTTCCCGAATAGAGGTTTTAAAACGTCAGCAAGGAAACTACTTAATGGGTGACAAGCTGAACCCATGTAGTTGACTATGTTGAGTTGGAGTTGCTACAAGATTGCTATCGGCAAGGATGTAAATATGTCAACAAGGGAGAAGTTAATTAATTATAGCTGTAAGCCGAGAGAGAACATAAGTTGGTTTCTCTATTTAAAAGTAGCGGTAAAAAGGTAGTAAAGAGTAGACCTGTCATGGCGGACAGTGGCCGTAGTAGTAATAGCAGTAGTTAGCAGGGGCAATGGCTGTCCTCCCAGTAAAAATGAGGAAGGCAATAATCGGGCATATTGTTTTTTTTGGCGGGCAATACGAACAAAGAAAACATAAGGAATTAAACAAAAGGCGTCAGATTGAAATGAAAAAGTTATATTTAATAAACATTGAAATGAAAAGAGGTACAATTAAAAAGGGATACATATATGTGTAAAAAGAGTTTGAGTGATAAGTTTTTGTGATGCAGACTGAAGAGTTAAGGCAAATAGTGGTTTCTGCCGTTAGCCGGTTTTCGTGTTCCGAAATAGATATTGTCTGAATGCTTCGTTAGTTATGTGAACCAATACCTAGGTGATAAATCGCGCCTAAGGATACGTGATCGCGACAAAAGAAATCTGTTAAGAGAAAAGTAGGCATATGACAGAAAGGAAAAGCTGCCGGCATGGAGGAAAGATAGTTTCTAATCAGGAAGACATTTTAAGGAGTCGCATCGCTAAGCCCGATTTAACAGTAATCGATGGTCATCGTTAATTCTCGAATGGCCTATATTTGAGGCGTTTATTCCTAGTTTAGGCGAAAAGGAATGTAGAGAGAATGACCAAAGATTTGAAGCAAGAAGAGACGGCATTTGAAGAAATGTCCATAGTTAACAGAGTAAAAGCACTTAGTGGGCCCTAGGTGGCCTAAATTTTAAGTGGAAGAAAAGAAGAGTTATTTTTACGTGCCAGAAAGAGGTAGGCACGGGCGAATGAAGCACTGCGAGGAAGCAGGCTGAAAAGACCAGGATTATCGTAAAACTAGGGATTTTATAGTCGTGCTGCCCTCAGGAAAAGGAAGCTAATTCTTAATTTCATAGGGTTCAGAGCTGTCTTCATATTTCTAGGCCTATTTTAGTATTTTAAGAAAAATGACGCTACAACTGCATCTCCTCATCACTCATGGTGAGTTTCAATGTGGTCAATCTTTACGGCATGGTCCCAACGGAAGAAGCCTTACACTTACTACGAGACAGGTTGGAAGGTGAGTTAGTTTTTTTTAATTCCCCTCTAGGAAAGTTTTGGGTGAGGATCCAGTTTGCAATGGAAGTTTATTCTATATTGATCCCTTAGTTTGTGTCCTGTAGCATCCATGCTTACCTAATAATTTACTATCCTACTATAATTCACCAAATGTCATAGGAAGTTCCGGTGGGCGATCGGTTAGCAGCGCGGAAAATGATCTCACCGACTAAAGTTCGAACTCTAATTCAGCAAATGTCCGTTCGTTACTGACATTTATATAACGTTTTTAAGAATGTTATGGTTTGAATAAAAAGATATCGGGTACCTCGGAGTTAACGGTCCTAACAAACAACTAATTGCCACTATGGATAAAAAGACCATACCGTATCATATGTTAAAGAAAAACACAAATGAAGAATTACAAATATTACAGCACGAATACAATATTCCATAACTTTTAAAATAATTTTAAAAACATTTTTTAAATGGTAAACATAACACTAGTGTACAGAGTAAGAAGATAGTACAGCATGTCAATAATTTTTTTTTACAAACCACAGGGCAGGAGCTAAAGTTACTAAGTATATTTATTTACTCAGTCTATATAATTATTAAAGTCTCGAAACAAGAAATAAATAATAATATAAACAATTTCTGAAAACTTGCTGTTTCGCATTAATTTGTTTTGTGCATTATCTTACATAGGAATACAATATTATTATGTATGATATTTATTATTAAATCTAAATCTAAATGTGTAGTACAGGTAGTCGTGAAAGTACTGTTCGACACAAAAAGGTTCGGGACGCCATCATAAGGTTGGCGTAAGAAAAAAGCAATCTCGATAGACATCATTGTAGGGTTGGTGTAAGAAAATAATATTCTCTATAGACGCCATCGGGGTTTGCATGAGAAAAAACAAGCTCGATAAAACAGTATCTATATATTTTCCTATACCTTTTCCAGCGCAAGTTAAAAATTAGAGCAAGCAAATTAAAAAATAGAGTAAGCAAATCCAAAACTACGACATGCAAATTAAAGATTAATATAACGAATCAAACTTAACGTATCTATTTACATTGGTTTCGTGGGGAGTAAGGAGGAAGCATGGACATACTTTGTGGTATATTGCTATTTTTTCTTATTTTAAACGTTTGCCTCTTCTTAGGGTAATACTGCAAAGATCTGACAACTTGACTTATCTGGAACCCAACTAAAAAGATATGCAATACTGTCCTTTCACTCGAACGATCAGTCTTATGATCTCGAACCCAACTAAAAAATATGTACAGGTTAGGGGTTAGAGTTAGGAATAGGATTTTCTTTTTCGTGGTGTGGACTAACAATAAAGACACAGCATTTATTTTTGGGGGGAGGGGGTTGTACTTTATAATACTGGGCGTTAGCTGTTGGTGGTGACTAACGAAAAGGACCCACGAATTTTATTAAGAGACAAGTTTCAACTAATTTAAAAGAATTAACATTTGCGGCGATTGAAGGAGTAAATGTAATTATTTGACTATTCATGTTCATCGATTCAGTTTTTGTAACGTTGTTTTTAATTTGCTCGCTTTTATTTTGATGTGCTTACTCTATTTTTTAATTGACTTGATTTAATTTGTAACTCGCTCGGGAAAAAGGTATAGATAGACGCACTCGTATGTTCCGCGTAAGAAAATAACAGTCTACATAGACGCCATCGGAGGGTTGATGTAAGAAAATAACAATCTCGATAAACACAATCAAACGCCATCGAGAGGTTGCAGGATAAGCATACTAATCTAGATAAACACCATCGGGTTGTTGGCGTAAGAAGATCACAATCTCTATAGACTCCATCGGGGCGTTGGCGCAAAGAGGAACAATCTTGATGGACGCCATCAGAGGTTGATGTAAGAAAATAACAATCTCGCTAGACGCCATCGGAAGAATCTAGATAAACGCAATCGGGGAGTTGTCGTAAGAAAATAACAATCAAACGCCATTGAGAGGTTGCAGTGAGAGCATACTAATCTAGATAAACACCATCGGGTTGTTGGCGTAAGAAGATAACAATCTTATAGACTCCATTTGGCGCAAAGAAGAACATTCTTGATGGACGCCATCAGAGGTTGATGTGAGAAAATAACAATTGCGGGAAAAATGTGTTTCCATTGATTTTCGGCTTGGAACTATTATGGTACCTCAACCCATCTCAAGATCGACCTTAGAGCTACCTCATTTAGCATTTTGGTGTCTCTCAGACCCTTACTTACTGAGCTTTAGGCCAAGGAACAGGTTGAGGGGGGCATTTTGAAAATGCGATTATATCTAGAATTATCTAGCTTTCCATGCCATGTATCTAGAAAAAAATATCTAGATACAATGGAACACATTTTTTCTCCCAACCACAAAAACAGCTTAAAAAAACTTCGCTTTTTGCTTTCTTTGGATAAACCACGCATTGAGAAAAAAACGTGTTCGCGCGCACGTGCGTGTGCGTGCGTGTGCGTGTGTGTGTGTGTGTGTGTGCGTGCCTGTTTTCATGCACGCGTATGTATATATGTGAAAGTGGGAAAGAGAGAATGACAAAAAAACGAAAGAGAACAATTCTTATCTGGTCAAAGTTTACTAACATTTCGAAATTGCAACACGCCCTTCCATGGCCTACAACCATTTGTCTATATTCTGTCTTACTTTATTTGTGCTATTTATTATATATGTTAATTCGTGGAATAACTAAAGAATAAAACAAAAGTTTAGTTATGAACACAACAGATAACGTAGCTCTCTTTAGTTTACACTTTAAACTATCCTTTTTATTTTATTGTTGGAGATAAAATAACAAGGAATTACAAAACACATTAAACGTTGAGGATCGGGGCTAAAAGAGGTGAGTTAAGTTACGACGTAGGCTTTAAAGAATCGAAACCGAAAGAAATATTTATATATAAAAATCAAATAAACGTTTCTATTTCTCCATTTGTTCTCCCTTAGATTTCCACGTTTTACCGTGGGCAAATTAATAGGGCTTAGATAAAAACAGGAAAAGTTATTGATATCGTAAAGGAAAAAATAATGAAAAGAAAAATCTAGAAACGATGCAAAAAAAAAATGTCGGGAAGATAAATGTAGGATGGCCTCTTAAATATTGTTTTGACAAAAAGTATTTGCCAGTTGAAATGATTGTGGGAGGATTGGGGAGGAAATGGAAGAACAAAAAGCGGTGGAAAGAAATGAGAAAACGTTTCGCACAGGAGAAGGAGAGGGAAGGTAATGAAGATTGATGTTAAGTAATTGAGCGGAGCAGACGATAAGGAAAACGGACATAGAAAATGGACAAAGATCTGAATCTAGGAATGAAAGAAAGCAAGCATTATTCAAACTGGAGGAACAACGGACGTATAGCCTCAGAAAAAAAGAAAAAAAAGTAAATAATGAAAGCGAAAACAAACAAAAAACAGGTCTGGTTAGTCACTCAATAGAAAACGTCAGGTGACCAACATATTTTGGTTGAGGGCTATGAATTAAAAAACTAAGTTAATTCTCTCGCCTTTTGTTTGGCGGTGATTACTTTTCCGAATTTTGAAAAAAAAATAAGCGTGAATGATGCTGGATACAAACTAAGGGACTAATTTAGCATAACCGTACATTGCATATTGAACCCATTCACTAAAAAACCTATTTGTGGTGGATTTCCAAAAAGAAAAAAGACGTTTAAGGAGTAAATGTTTACATGTTCAGTCCTCTTGCTACATTGGTGCGGCCTGTCCACGCGTTACATCCATAGATAGCCAGCCAGCTCAGCTTCAAAACTGAAGAAACCTATGCTGACAATTTTGGTTGATGGTTTCTAAAAACTATTGGAAACTATATAGGCACTACACATTCGATTAATGCCAATGTTTGTAATTATTTGTGTAAAAAAATGAAAATATTAAAAAGAAATACTAAATAGCTAGTGCCCTTACGCTGGCTACTGCATCAGCCGTCCCTGCCCGGGTTTTCAATATCACAACTTTCTCTTATCTCGGTTTACGATATGTGAAATAGACTCAGAGGAAACAAGCACCCGAAGTGGGGTCACTCACTTCACCATTGAGGCGCCTTGTATTCCCAAGCGATCACCCATATAGGTACTGATCAGGCTCGGCATTGCTTAACTTCTATGACCGTACGAGAACCGATGTATCCAACGTGATTTGGCCGTAAGCCTAACAACAACACACACTTTAAAAATGGAAGAGAAGAGACATTTGCAAAAAAACAAAATCCCAAAAAACAAAATCCGTTTACAGAGCTGTATCAAATTGTGTGTAAGTTCCAATGACTAGACTAACGATTTGGATAAAGAGACCAATCACTCATGTTGGACATTAGAGTTAATCTTCTTCAGTTAAAGTAGCAAGTGTTAGCTTTAGCATCCAGTCTCCAGGGATGAAACCTCGTATTTCTCAAATTCCCTATGCTCTAATCTTGGAGCTATACAGGAAAGTAAATACATTCGACAATGAGTGGAATTAGATATAAGAAGTAAATACAAAAGAATGATATAAGGCAGAAGAGAAAAGCTAGAAAGAAATAATCAAGTTTGGAGAGAGGGAAACAAGGTAGAAAGACGGTTGGGAAGTGAAAGAAAGAAAACAATGGAAGGGAGGATAAAACAAGACAGAAGAGAAAGAAGAAATTCGAAAAAAAGGGATGAAAGTCCTGGAAGCGAAACAAATTATTATGATTTCTAAAAAACATTTTTCAAAAAGCCGTGACACAATAACGCAGCATTAAAATACCAAAAAACAGGATTGAGGATAATAATTATGCGTGAAAGGTACTAAAGTACTCCGTGAAGAGGATGACGTGGGTGGAGACAGGGAGAAAAGATGGAAGCTCTAGAGAGAAGAGAACTGCAGAAAATATACACGAAAATAAATTACTTGTGACGTGAAGAGAAGCGCCGTTAATTTTTTTTTGTCTCCAAGTACAGAGACGCAGAACACAATCACAACTTGTTTTATGTTTTTTTTTAAAAATCATGTGGACAGAATTAGAAAAAGCAAATGTCAAAAGCTAAAAGACAGAAAAAAACAGAATTTACAATTACAAGAGCAACCTCTCTCTGAAAAGAAAAACGTCAAGATATATTGTTCGAAAAAATCAAGCGTTGCAAAGTCTATGTAACGTGCGGTCGACCTTATCTTTCACTCTGGTGAATATTAGATTTTATCTGTCTTTCAGGAGAAACAGTGAAGCTACGGAACAACGTGTTCGAAAGATGAACGAAAACGTAACCCCCCCCCCCCCCACAGCGTCTGAGATTCCAACACATCTCGGTGATACTCCTCACCACAAACTAATCGGTGAACAATTGGTTTTTGGAGCAATGCAGTTCGCCTGGAATAATTAGAAACCCTGACCCCAAATTGTCAACATAGGTTTCTTAAGTTTTTAATGGGTATGTTTGTCTGTCTGTCTGGCTGGCGGGCTGTCTGTCTGTCTGGCTGGCTGGCTATCTATCTATCTATCTATCTATCTATCTATCTATCTATCTATCTATCTTTATAGCTATCTAGCTATGTGTTGCGGTTACAGGTCACACCAATGGAGCTAGAGAACTGAGAATTAAAACATTTACTCCTTATTATTATTCGTTTCCCAAAATAGGTTTTAAGTGAAGGGAATTCAATTCACAATGTAAGTTTATGCTAAAAAGGTCCATTTGTTTGTGTCCGACTGCCTTCATGCTAGATCTTTTGAAAATTTGGACTTTTTAGTGATCCAGCAAAAGGCGAGAAAAGTAACTTATTCATTGATCACCCCTTTTCCCAAGTCTTAATTGATCACCCCCAACACGGCATGCTGCCAAAAGACATTGATCACGTGACTAACCAGTCCTGTTTGTTTTTTCCTTTCAATTTTAGGTGTTTTCAAGCGATTAGATCTTCGAACCATCCGGAAAATTATTAGTTTTTACAAAAAAATGTAAGCTTTTAGCAGTTCCGCCGTTCGTACAGAACTACGACTTACATGGATTTGTTTGCGCCATTTTAAACATGGGGTCTGTGCATGTCTGCCCGAGAGTATGACAATATTTTTTTATGTAAAAGTATGTGCCCTGTTTAGACTGGCTCCTACAGAGTCAAACTCCACTCCAACTTCTATTCGGATTGAAGACGATAACTGCAACGTTTCTATTGTATAATGTATATATAATAAATACAAACATAAAAATATATATTTTTTTAATAAATGTATTTATTTATTAGAATGAAATAAGCCCGTCCGTATCTGTATTATAAATGTTCGTTAATAGGACTAAACAGCACATCTAGAAATATATATACAAATAGACATGAGATTTTCCAATGCCTTCAAATGAATATGCGTGTACCTCCAAACTTCTGTCTAGAAATAATGATCCTACTTCACAAGAAAGGGTGTAAGCAAAACATTGGCAAATACAGCACTATTACATCAGAAGCATCGGATGAGTTACAAAACATGGTGAGTGCTCTAAATAGGGAAAGTAAGAAAAGTACGGTTAAAGATAAACAGAACAAAGACAAAAGTAATGTTCAACAAAAAAGTCCCGAAAAAGACCATAAGAATAGGGTGAGGATTTAGAAGCGGTTGACGAATACGTTTACCTAGGTCAGATAATACAGTTAGAGAAAGACCAGTAAACCGAAATAAGACGTCGAATAATGATAGGTTGGAAACCATTTGGTACGAATAAAGACATATTAAAGAGCACCATGTCAATAAATCTACGCTATCTAAACACCCACACCACCACACTAACAAAGGTAACCCTCTTGTTACCCCATACTGTTCACATAGATAGCCTATATTTTACCAACACTATTGGCTTAAGCCCCCCTCCCTTCCTACTAACAATGCACTCTCTCTGTCTTTCATAGTCTAGTATAAATTACACACATACTGGAGTTTTCTGTACTTCAAAAGAGCTTCTGAATACGCCGAATGAAATTCAGCGAAATGCATGTATGCTTATCTTAATGATAATAAATATGTTTGAG
>VCCN01007040.1:3375757-3396633 GCA_006491835.1 Architeuthis dux | reverse complement strand
ATACCTCACAATTATGAGGCACCCAGTGAAGTTCAAACTCACTACAGTTGTAATGGTCTACTATGTTAGCTCTCTAACCATTATCCATGGGGAAGTGTAATATAGATATTTACTAAGTTTGGCTTAATTTGTCACAAGGCCAAAAGTGTGGCGCACCCTGTGAGAATCAAAGTAAACTCGGTAGTAATGGCCTGTGAAACTTGCCCTAATTTACGGTGAGGTGAGTCTCTATAACGTTTATCTTTTATTTACACACATACACGAAATGCAGATCTGGTTACTTAAAGTGCTAAGCCAAAGTACTGATTTGATATAGCCTAATGCTCCGGATGTGCACTTGTTTTAGACAATAGTATCATTGTTTCTTATGATTTCGTCCATAGTAATATCATGACCATATTGTTTTCATATTCGCATTGCTAATTCCAATTAAATAATGCTTGTAGCGTGTTACGTTATCACGTTAGCTGAATCGGAAATTGTTGTCGCTTCCAGAGGTATCTAACAAAGTCACGTTCTTTGTGGTGGTACTTATTGTTGTCGATTCGAGTTCTAGTTCTTGTAATACATCGAAAGTCTGGCGGTATTTACCAAATGTCTTTTGTCGGGGAGTCGCCGGGATATCACTTCTGTGATAGATGCGTCGTGTTCACTGAAAAGTATTTTGTTTATTCTCTGTGTCAACCGAGATACACCTTATTTCAAATCACGAAACAATACTCAGGCGAAGGGCGTTCTATGTAAGAAGGGGAAAATGCAGGGAGAGGAAAGTTGGTCAGCATAAGCATCGAATGTGCGTGTAACCACTACATCGTCGCTTTTCATATGCGTGGATTTCCCAGGTTGAAGTATCTCTGTCCCTGTGCGTATATGTCTGTCTGTCTGTCTGCCTCTGCCCCCCCTCTCTCTCTCTCTCTCTCTCTCTCTACTACGCTATATATAGGGTTCTTTTTTCAACCTCCCCGTCGGTGTTATATAGCCTCACACTGATCAGATTCGAAAACATTCCAGAATACAACAAACACACGGGGATGTCCGAAGGATACACTGCCGAAACGTTGTGAAATACCAAGACGAAGAAATTAGTCCGAACAAATAACCTACAATGACGTAACTATATAACCCATCTAATAAGTCCATACTCAGTTTGCAGAATGACATATGTTATTAAGCTTAGATTGTTCTGATATAAGACTAGGGTAGTGGGGCAACATGCGAGAATCGAATTCAGTGCAAAAACGAATAGTCTGCTAGACTCTAAGTATGGTACTGGGCTGCATTTAAAGGGCTTCCATTAAGGATCGAATTAACTTCACTTGCAAATGGTTTGTGCATTAACATCCACGGGTTGTGCAATGACAGGTGATCATCTATCGTAGTGGTAGTGGTAGTAGTATTAGTAGAAAAACACATCTATCTTTGGTCGAAGTATCAATCTTATGATGCAGAGGCATTGCTCTAATCAGGATGTTGGACGTAGATTGGACAGAGAAAAGGTGGTCGAACAAGGGACGAAATATCCTTATTTCAAATCGCCTAGGTCAAACAGCGGACAAGGGACAAACTGAATAATGGAATAAGGGACAAAGTGTCTTGTTTCAAAATGTCTTTATCGAAGAAGGGACAAGGAACAAAATGCATAATGAAATATGGTACACACTGTCCTGTTTCAAATTGTCTAGTTCGGACAAGGGACGAGGAACCAAATGAATATATACTAATATTTGAGCCATCTGTTTGTTTGTTTCTTTATTTGTTTGTTTGCTTGTCCGTGCCTCTTTTTCGGTAAAAGTACGAAGTCAATTGACCTGATATTTCAGAGATGACTCGAGATCAAAAGTTGTCATTTTCCAGCGAATCTTTGGATCTAAACAGCAGAGAAATTTAATTACTATACCTGGACCTTTGTCATTCAGTCTACTTTCGTATGGAACACACATTTCTTACAAACTGATATACCGTGTAGGTTGGATTTTCTCACACTACCAAACAACATTCATCTATGACAACAACTTGACCTAATAAAGGGTGAAGGAGTCTTCCTCTCGCCTTCTTTTTTCATTGACAAAGATTCTACATAATTGATTTCATTCATTCGAATGTTTACCACACTTCCCATAATCTTGAAACGAGGTCAGTTTTTGTCGCGTTGATTTCGTTTCTGTTATGTTTTACCTATTGTTTCATATTCTTTTTTATTAATAAACATTAGTCCGCGGGCCAGGAGGGCCTACTGTACACCCCCCACCCCATGATCCTACATACACCGTTAGCCACATTATAGATTATAAATGTGTTGCAATTTCTTTTTTTCTATTTTGTTGTGGCTATTGCTTTTATAACAGCGAGTCATCAATGAAATTAGTTTGAGAAGCCCTATTGTAAACCATTTCTATGTTTGACTATTATTTATCCATATCTTATTTTTTCCGATTGGATTTTACGTTATGATTCCTTATATTACCAGTAACATTTAATTAGGTATTACACATTTGTTTGCCGATGATTGTTTGGGTGTGTTCTATCAATAACATTTCCGTTATCTTTTGTTAATTGAAAGTCGTTAACAATAATTCTCACGTTCGTGGGGGCGGGAGCGTCGGTGTCCCGACAATGCTGAACTGGAACACTTACTTATCGTCCGTCGTACGACCGTCCGAAATCATTTTTTGCAAATGTTATACACTTTCTGGGTTCTGATGGTGAAAGGAAAGATATACGCTTATAGTCACACGTTAAATCATGCCGTCATTCTACGACATTGACTTAACAGCGTAGTTCGGAAATAAATAAGGTACAAAGTGCCTTATTTCAAAATGTATTGGCCGAACAAGGGAGAAGGAACAAAATCAATAATGAAATAAACGACAAAGTGTCTTGTTGTAAAATGGCTTGGTCGGACAAGGACAAGAGACAGAATGAATAATCAAATAAGGGACAAATTATCTCGTTTCAAAATGTCTCGGTCGAAAAAGGGACATATTAAATAATAAAATAATGGATTAAGTGTCCTGTTTCAAAATGTCCCGGTCTAACTAAGGACAAGATACAACATGAATAATAACATAAGGGGACATTGTCTTGTTTCAAAATGTCTCGGCCGATCAAGGGGCAAGAGACAAAATGAATAATAAAATAATGGACAAAGTGTCTTATTTCAAAATGAATCGGTCGAACAAGTAACAAAAGATAAACTGAATAAGAAAATAAGAGAAAGATTGTCTCGTTTTAAATTGTCTCGGTCGAATAAGGGACAAGAGACACGATGAATAATCAAATATGGGACAGCTTGTCTTGTTTCAGATTGTCTCGGTCGAACAGGTGACAAGGAACAGAATAATGGAATAATGGAGAAAGTGTCTTGTTTCAGACTGTCCCGGTCGAAAAAGGGCAAGCGACAAAATGGATAATGGAATAACGGACAAAGTGTCTCTTTTCAAAATGTCTCGATCGAACAAGGGAAAAGAGATATAATGAACAATGGAATAAGGGACAATTTGTCTTGAGTCAGATTGTCCCGGACGAACACGGGACAACAGACAAAATGAATAATGCAATAAGGGCCAATTTGCCTTGTTTCACATTGTCCCGGGCGACACGGGACAACAGACAAAATGAATAATAAAATAAGGGACAAAGTGTCTTGTTTCAGAGTGTCCCGGTCGAACAAGGAACAAGAACAAAATGCATAATGAAATAAGGGACAAGGTGTCTTGTTTCAGATTGTCTCGGACGAACAAGTGACATCGAATGAAATGAATAATGAAATATGGGACAAAGTGTCTTGTTTCAAATTGTCTCGCTCGATCAACGGACAAGAGACGAAATGAATAATAAAATCAGGGACAGAGTGTCTCGTTTTATATTGACTCGGTCGAACAATTGATAAGAGACGAAATGAATGATGAAATAAGGGACACAGAATCTTGTTTCAGAATGTCTCGCTCGAACAAGGGTCAAGAGACAAAATGCATGATGCAATAAGGGACATAGTGCCTTGTTTCAAAATATCTTGATCGAACAAGGCACAAGAAACAAAATGAATAATGGAATAAGTAACAAAGTGTCTTGTTTCAGACTGTCCCGGTCGAACAAGGGACAAGAGACAAAATGAATAATGGAATAAGGGACAAATTGTCTCGGTCGAACAAGGGGCATGGAATGAAATGAAGAATGGAATAAGGGATAAATGGCTTTTTTTCTGCTCAGGCATCTGTCAAACCAACGATCTATGGGCTCTGATCCTACTCGTGCCACTCCGGTTGCCCATAGGATTCAAACCCTTGGTTGAAATGGTGGGGTCGTCCCTTGACAAGTCGCACCTTAAAACTTCACTGCTCAGGCCGGATGGTTATTCCGCACACAGGCCCCGCCCTCTATGTCCTTCTGCTGTGGAATACCCCCCACACCCACACCCAAAAAATATTCCTTGCGCCGAATCGGTGAAATTGTCTAATTGACGAAATTTAATTATTTTTTGTTTGATTACATAAACGTTTGATCGTAAAAAAATAGTTGTTATTATTATTTAAACTACATATTTATTCATTTTTCGGCGAAACATTTAAAAAATGTTAACTTTCCGCTATCAATAACAAATCATATTTGGCAACAATGATCTCTTATCTTTTTCGGAATGCACACCCACTTTGTCGGCAAACTAGAGGCCTGTGCCCCCCCTCCCTAAACATCGAGTGTAGAGGCTGATTTGACCGTGTCCTTCTGCCTCGGAGCAGCTGAGCCCTCGTTGGACCAATCAGTTTCACAAATTCAACAAGTCTTTCCACGCCAGTTAGAAACCGTCAACCAAAACTGTCAACATCAAACATAGGTTTCTTCAGTTTTTAAGTTGGTCCGTCTGGCTGGCTATGTATGTGTCGCGCGTACAGCAATGGAGCAAGAGGGCTGGAAATTTAAACATTTACTCCTTATTATGTCTAGAAAATAATTGCTGTTTTTTTTTTCTAAATCTCTAACCCCACCAAAATATGTTTTAGTGGGGTTCAATTTATGCTAAATTGGTATTTTAATTTCAGCACCCAAAAAAGGCGCCAGAAGTAACTGATTCATTGATCACCAATGATTTCCAATTTTCTAATTGATCAACCCCAACACTGCCAAAAAACACTGCCAAAAGACGTTGGTTATGATGTTCTTTACTATATGTAAGAGACACCGTACAGTCGAATGAATTATTATATTCATTGTATGGTAACTAATAACGCTAAGAACTATTTCTCTCCTAAATATACTTTTTGGTGAAAATGTGAGAGAGCTATCATCTTGTGGTTGTCTTGGATGCAGTTGAAAAAAGGTCTCTTGACTTGGCAAAAAGATCAGCATATATTTCCTGTTGTATATCAAATTGATTTGCAGAAACCACAGGTCTTGTCACATTGGCTCACCTCATATGCGACCTTACGAGTTTCATTTTTAGCTTCCTGTGCTGCAGAATTATCATGTATTTAAGAGCCTTTAGTCATTGTGCCTTGAGTTTCAATTTCTACTTCATGATGCACCAGCACAGAAGATGAACTGGTAGCGCTAACTTTAAATATGCCAGTCAGCTAAAAACACGTTTCTGCTTTTTCTTTTCACGGAGATATTCTGCTCCTCCGTTGCGTTTCTTCTCCGTCTACAACGGATTAATATTAATACTAAAGTAAGTTTGTCAAAAATGTCATGATTGGTGTACAAAACTAGCAAAGCGCAGATTTTCTTAAATAGAATTTTAATGTAGATCTCGGTGGGATGAATTGCAAATTTCTTTTAATAGTTCAAATAGTGTTACGCTTGATTTCAGACACATACATATTTTAGAGAAATCATCTAAAAGAATTTGAAAATCAAAAAGAGTTATAAATTATATGATATACGATTGAATGTGTTCCACCTGGTAGACTACATTTAGGGTTTTTATAGAAAACACTGCCAGTTAGGTCAGCATGACCACGTTAGAGACAATCTCACGTCATCGTAGGATGGGGTAACTTGGGTAAGCTAAGAATTATCACACAAAAAACGGCTAACAGACTTTTCGACGACTGACATTTCGTCGGCAGATAGTCGACGGACCTTTCAACGACTGACCTTTCGTCGAACGGACATTTCGTCGACAACCTTTTTGTCAAAAGAATATTTCGCCGACAGGGCTTTTCACCAACGGGCGTTTCGTTGATACACTATTCCTAAACAGACGTTTTGTCGAACGGAATCTTAGTCGACAACCGTTTAAGTAATATTTTTTCAAAATCCACTTAATTAATCATTGAACTGATTTTATCTGAGTCAATTTTGTATGAGGGCTGTTTTATTTTTGGAGATACTCCGACACAAAATTACATATACAAACACCTATAACTAATGTAGAGGGCAGTAGGTTGCTCAGTACCAGTTAATAGTGTTGAAACTAAAGAGACCAATCAGGTTATCAGCCTACTGATGAAGCGGCAGGCGGCACCGGCCGACAGACTCACTGGCCCACCGGGATGATTTTGCCCGGTGTCCCGGCGACCCAATGTGCCCCTGGCTTCCGTTGAACATGTGAGAAGAGACAAACAGAATAATGAAATAAGGGACAATTTATCTTGTTTCAAAATGTCTCAGTCGAACGATGGACAAGGAATAAAATGAATAATGAAATAAGCGTCAAAGTGTATTGTGTCAAAGTGTATCGGTCGAACAAGGGACAAGAAACAAAATGAATGAGGAAATAGGGGATACAGCGTCTTTTTTCTAATTGTCTCGGTTGACCAGGGGACAAGGAATACAATGGATAATAAAATAAAGGACAAGTTGTCTTGTTTAAAATTGTCTAGGTCGAACAAGGGACACGGAACGAAATGAATAATAAAATAAGGGACAAAGTGACATGTTTCTAATTGTCTCAGTTGAACAGGGGACAAGGACCAACATGAATGAAAGAATGAGGGACAGAGCTTCTCGTTTATAATGTTCCCGATCGAACAACGGACTAGGAACGAAATGCATAATGAAATAAGGGTTAAACCTTCCTGTTTCAAATTGTCTCAGTTGAACAGGGGACAAGGACCGAAATGAATAATGAAATTAGGGACAGAGCATCTTGTTTCAAAATACCTCGGTCGAACAAGGGACAGATAACAACATGAATAATAAAATAGGGGACATAGCGTTCTGTTTCAAATGGACACGGTTGAACAGGGGCCAAGTGGCAAAGTGAATAACGAGATAAGCGTCGAACTGTCTTGTGTCAAAGTGTCTCGCTCATACAGGGGACAGAAGACAAAATGAATAATGAAATAAGCGTTAAAGCGTCTCGTGTCAAAGTGTCTCGGTCGAACAAGAGACACGATACAAAATGAATAATGAAATATGGGAGAAAGCGACTTGTTTTAAAATGTCTTGGTTGAATAAGGGACAGGGAACAAAATGAATAATACAATAAGGAACAAAGTGTCTTTTGTCACAATGTCTCGGTCGAACAAGGGACACGGAACAGAATTAATGATGAAATAAGGGACAACTTGTCTTGTTTCAAATTGCCTCGGTTGAACAAGGTACAGGGAACAAAATGAATAATGTAATAGGGGACAAAGTGTCTTTTGTCACAATGTCACGGTCGAACAAGGGACAAGGAACAGAATGCATAATGAAACAATGGACAGAGCGTTCTGTTTCAAATGGACTCGGTTGAACAGGGAACACGTGGCAAACTGAATAAGGAAATAAGGGACAAAGTGTCTTGTTTAAAATGTCTACGTCGAACAAGGGACAAGTAACGAAATGTATAATAGAATAAGGGACAAAGTATCTTGTTTCAAATTTTCTCGGTCGAACAAGTGCCAAAGAACATAATGCAAGGGACAAGAGACAGAAATAATAATAAAATACGGGAGAACGTGTATTGTTTCAAAATGTATCGGTCAAACAAGGAACATGGATCAAAATGAAGGATGAAATAAGTGTTATGATATACTGCCACGAAAAGGTTATTCCGGGGTCAAACACCTGTGCGGAAATGTAAGTGACCCGTTCACCTTAGGAAATAGGTATATGCGTGGGTGTCCAAAAAACAGTATGTGGAAACCGGAAATGACAAAAGCGCGGGCGTTCGGAATCCATAAAGCTCAGAGCAGACCCGAACAGAAAACTCAGAGCAGTCCCGAACAGACAAGTGAGACCCAAACGGAGGACAGAGACCCAAGCAGCCAGGAGGCAGACCGCCTAGGGATGGGAAGGCATGACCAAGTTCCCCTGTTGGGAACGGTCTCTCGACACCCATCATCTCTCTCCCACTCTTCACTCTCCGGCCAACGAAGTGTAGGCTATGAAATAAAAATATATCTTATATTTTACAACCAGTTTTCGAGTCCTTCCATTCTATCCAAGTTCTCCCGCAAATGAGCAACCCGTGACGAGACGACCCATGTCGGCAGAACATCCTAAAAGAGGTTATACAAAGCATACAACATACATCGATTTGGTGCTTTGGTGACCTGATACGCCGACAAGACGTATTTTGAAACAACCTGGGGAACCGAAAACAAAACAACAGAACCAACCACTAAGCAACCAGCAACATCCAGCGAAATATGCCACGATCCCAGAGAGAAGAGGAAGAAAAGGAACGAATCACCAGACAATCCACGGTATAAATGAAAGAGTAATTTGAAAAAAAAGACAATTAAGGACAATCAAGGTATGTTTGAAGACTCTTTTTGTTTGGTGCCAGTCGGAAGGGAACGGAATTATTTTTTTTCTAAAAACAATGAAAAAGACGAAGAAAAAAATCGAAAGACATAACTGCTTACACAATATAAAAAATACGGAACTCACACACAAAGAAAGAAAGAGGGGAACAAAAAAGGAAGAAATGACTGCTGGCCGATGATAAAAACAATGGAGCAAGAGAGAAAAGCGACATTTTTAACATGAACATTCTTTTTTCTTTCTTTTTTATTTTCGATTGTTATGTATTCCATGCTCGTTTTGTGCTAGGTAAAAGCTGTTATATTGTTAAAAAGAATGATTAGGATTGTTGAACATGTTAATATACTTTTGTATACGTTATTTTTTATATGGATTTGCACTATAGGGCGACATGTTAGTGAGAAATATATCGTCAACACACTCGTTGTAGGCTAAAGATCACATCCAGAATATTGTTGAATTTTGAATTGTGATCAAGCAGACAGTCAAATTATGACTGCTGCTTTCTCTTTTAAACCCTGTAAATTGTATCTCATATGTTTACACTTCACGTCAAAAAGGTAATGTAGCTCTGGAAATACTGAGTTCAACACTCGATTTCCATTTTTTTTACATAGTACCTTGAAAGTTAATAAGGAGAGCTTACTAATTATAGGAATGTTGGAAACAAATAGGTTAAAATTAAAACGAAATATGGAAAGATGATGATGAACATCCTTGTCTGTTGTATGTTTCGGACTTTCTCCCTTTAGACAGCGAATTTTTATAACAAATAATTTAGCCTTGTAGCAATGAGGTTTTTACCATTTTATTATATCTAAGAGAAAAAGAGCAAGGTCTACATCTTGTTTTGTATTAATTGATGGAAAATGTGTTTTTTTAAATGTTTTCTTTTATTGGTGCCTTTGTTTGGGCTCAGCATATCGAATGCTGGCCGTAATTTAATGAAAATAATGATGGCACCAGGACTCAATGATGTTTTCGCTGCGGTTACCCGCTGGAGAAATTTCTCTGCTACAGGCTTCAGTGAATTTTGAATTTTATGTATAGATATGAGAACGTGAGATGATATCTTTTTTAGACTTAGCAGAAAGCAATTGAAATGAATTTACTAGATTATAAATACTGGACAGTTGATGTACATGACGAGTGGGTGGAATATAGATTTCGAAGAATGAAAGAGGAGAGAAAAAGAGAAGAAGTCTCCGTCCTTAAAGTTTGTTTTTTTTAAATAAAAAATTGAAAATAAAATTAAAATAAATGTGATGTATCACTATAGTTAGAACGTAAATTTGTAATTTGTGAGTGTGTGTGTGTGAAACATACATATATTCGAGGCTGTATATGCCCTTAGTGTGTGGGCATAGGAATGCAAGAGTGCTATGCATTTGGATGTCAATGATAGTAAAACAATGGTGTGACGACATTGACCTGAGGGGTCACTTGTCTAGAGCAATGCAGTATGGGAAGAGAATTTCCCTTTTTATGAATGGAGTTAGATTACTATATGAATTTTCACCGTAATAATTAATCTGGTTTTGCAATGCAGTTTGCTCTTGGCGCTCAAGTTTACATATTCAAATGTCCAAATAAGTGTTATTCTGGTATTCGGTCATATACCTAGGAGCGCATTTCTCTCTTTGATTATTCAAGTAGCAGTCCATAAAGGCAATAATTGAAATTCGCTGAGGACTAGGATGTCCCTTTTTAGCGTGAAGAAATGTAATTGTTTTGGATAATTTTGGCTAAAGAGCCTGAAAAAGAAATGATGGCGAAATTCGTTTAGGGGTCAGGATGTCTTGTGAAATTAGGCAGAACCCTTAACATGAAAATAAAGGACCCTGGTTTGGGATATGGATAATTAATTGAGCGCTAGGTGAAATTTTTGAAGTTTACATTTCAGAGGTGAGAGTTTCTAAATTAAAGGTGATTTAAAAATATATAGATATATAGATATCGGAGTTATATGTGAATATTGAAATATGGTATGAGGAGATAAGTTGAATTAAAATAAAATTGTAGAAACCGATGTTAAGAGAAATAAAATAAAATCCTGAGAAAATTAAACTATTAAAGTATTAAAGTAATGCAATTAGTGAGTGATATTTGTTTGCGGCAGGGGCAATATTGCTTTCTGTGCTGATATTTTTAGTCGAATTTCCGGCGTTCGGTCAAATACTGGGAGCGCAATCTCGCTTATGAATTAAAGCCATGCGCCGACACGAAGTTCGAGAGAGCCCAACAAATGGGAGCGAATTTAGTAGCTTGTAGATTCTAGTAGAACTACCTGTCCGGTACATAAGATGTTATTTGGTGTTGAGGCTAGGAGAGCCTAAAAGGAATAACAAAAAGAAAGCCCTGTGAGGATATGAATCATGGAAGAAAATCTAGCAGATTTTTTTAGTATGGACACAGAGTGCGGTCTTGCGCTTTGTAGTAGCAACATTACACATATATTTAAGTTGTGAAGAATAAGTTTAGGATGTAAGAAAGTGATGAAAGAAAAACAAGTTTAAAAGAACTAAGGTACCGATTTTTGTTTAACCAATTTTTGAGATGCTGGAAAAATATCGACGGCTGTATATTTTTTAAAATACTGATAGGTGGAATGTTATGATATACTGCCACGAAAAGGTTATTCCTGGGTCAAACACCCGTGCGGAAATGTAAGTGACCCGGTCACCTTAGGTATATGCGTGGGTGTCCAAAAGCTCAGAGCAGACCCGAACAGAAAACTCAGAGCAGACCCGAACAGACAAGAGAGACCCGAACAGAGGACAGAGACCCAAGCAGCCAGGAGACAGACCGCCTAGGGCTGGGAAGGCATAAGACCAAGTCCCCCTGTTGGGAACGGTCTCTCGGCACCCATCATATCTCTCCAACTCTTCACTCTCCGGCTAACGAAGTGTATGCTATGAAATAAAAATGGCATATTTTTAAAACCAATTTTCGAGTCCTTCCTTTCTCGTCAAGTCCAGGGCATTCACCCCACTATCCAGCATAAGAGACAAAGCGTCTTGTTTTCAAACGACTCGGTAGAACACGGGGAAAGGAACACAATGAATAATGAAATAAGGGATAAAGTATCTTGTTTCAATTTATCTCCGTTGAACAGGGGACAAGTGACAAAATGAATAATGAAATAAGGGACAGGGTGGCTTATTTCAAGTTTTCCCGGTCGAACAAGGGACAAGGAACAAAATGAATACTGAAATTAGAGACAAAGTGTCTTGTTTCAAATTGCCTCTGTCGAATACGGACCAATGTCTAATATTTAAGTTGGAATTCGGTTTACAATGTCATGATTACAGAGCTGTACGCTAACTGCTTAAATTTACTTTCTTCTGGATTTTAGAAGAATTTCATTTTGCGGCTGCAGTTTTAGAGGACTGTGGATTCTCACGTCATTTTGCGTTCATGTGTTGAGTGGTAATCTGAAGTTCATACTCCTTTTAAACAGGTGCGAAACCTCTATCACTATGTGTCATTCGCCAACATCTGTAAGTTAAGACCCAAACTATCGGAGGAAATTACCCTGTGTCAGATTCAGAAGTGCGTTGTATTTCATGGAATCTTGCACACCGCCAAAGTATAGTAATTTGGTTTTATGGCTCCAATCCAGACAAGATAATAATATTCACTAATTTTATTTCTGTCCCTATACCCTTTTCGACGGTCCGTCCCAGATGACCATAGGATATAACTCGTTATACGCCACCGCACGTATTATTATCCCTTCTTTATCAGAATCTTTTATGGATTTTATTTATTTCAGTTCAAACTATACACTACGAAAGTGCAGGATTACAATCTCCTTTTGTAAATGTTAATCCAGGTTTACCCCGATATCCAAAAGATAGTGTTTCTATGAAACATTTAGTAAGCCGTAATGGCGTATAGCGGAGATGCAATTACCATTAATTTGTATCGGAAATCTTTTAGCGTTTCCAGACACGAAGATAACCTCCCTCTGTATCTGTCAGTTAGTTTTATGCTGAGCGTAACACCCTTACGAGCTCTCTTAAGATTATCTGATACCTTAGGACACATCTTGCACAAAACAAATAGAGATACAACACAGATGCTCACAAACAAAGCTATGGCGGCCCAATGGCGTAAAACGAATTTCGTAAAGCGAGGGAATACCTATACTACGAGTATACCTCTCTAAAACACAAAAACATTAATTCTTCCCAATGGTAAATTTTTGTTAGCTAAAGATTTATTAAAACAAAGAAAAGAAATTCATTTAATATAAGGGGGCTTTCCAATGCACAAATGATAGTATAATCATTAAACTTCTTCACATCAATATTCTTATATCTGACTATTTTTTTTTTATGTAACTCACGATATCAAGAATAAAGTTAATGAAATAAATGAGTTAAAAATTCGTTCACTCTAAACAGGGACACGCATACATGGGAAATAAGCAGATGCCAATATTTCCGTCATATATTTAGAGTGTGAACACATAAGTAGATACATCCATAAGTCCGTAACCAAAAAATAAGTATTTCAACATAATCTCCTTACTTGTCAATACACTTAAACTAACGCTGATCCATTAATCACATAGATTAAACATTAAACAGTGAACATGAGATCAAGTCTCATCAAATCTTCAGCGCGTTGCTCTATAATATTCTTGCAGACTCCAACAAAACCGTGACCGGGATAGTCTCAATTCTTCCTCGAATTTCTACTTCATTCTGGGCCAACTTATTACTTCCACTCATGGCGTGATGAGTCTGCTAAATCATTCCCTCTTTTTACATAGCCTATTGGTGTCGTCCTAATGTATAGAGCCTATTCTTATTATTACATGTATTCATTGAAATCAAGTGGCAGCAGGTTTCCACAATAATCCAGCACTCTCCTCAGTATTCTAACTGATACTAGTGATGCAGGCACCTGGATGGTTTCGATTCTTCCGCATATTTCCAATTATTCTAATATTTTCACAAGAGAGTCCGGGACTAGTTCGGGAGTAATTATGTAATTATGACCACAACTGTCATATTTATGATCCACAAGCTGTGTTCAGTTCTCTCGCCTGGTCTAGATATCACTGATGAACAGTTCCCCTTTGATTCATTGTATTGTTCTCAAATGAAATTTAATTGTTCTTGAGTTTTGTACTTGAACTAACGTCATATTAAAGTGTTTTTCTTTCCTTCCTTTCTATTTTATTCATTGTTGCATTGTTTAGTGAATATAATATTGTAAGACTCGCATATTTTACTACATAAAAGAGTATGAGACTAACTCGAGTCCTTGCAGAGTAAAGTGGCTCAGCTTACTGCATAATCGAAGCGTCTAAAGCACTGGTTCTGGAAGGAAAGGAGCGGAATGGGGGCATTGGAAGACAAGGAGTGGTGAGGGTGGGCAGGGGACAAAGAATATAAATCGAGACCTCCTCCTTTATTTTTCTATGTATCATTTTTTACCCACATTACGAGGAAGGGAGCGCTGGTGTAATATATGCTCTAAAAGGGTGTGGTAGTACAAAAAGGTTTGGGAAACACTGGTCCAGAGGCAGTACAGAGAATACTGATTCGAGTCGATAGTAAATGGTAGAACTCAAAATACTCCGATTAGATTCATGACTTGTGTCCTTTCGGGGCGCAGAATCAAGATTTGATCGCTCACAATCTTATTGCAGATCGATATTGACTGTTAGCAATTACAAGTGCCACGAAGGTCCGCCTTGTCTATGTTAAAAATCACAGATACCATAATAGAAGTTCAGCGTAAGTTGTGGGGTACAAGACTGCAATTTTAATTTGAGAAAATCTCTTCCAACCTGGGGGTCGACCGATGCAAGGGCTATAAAGCACAGAGTGGTGAACAAGTGGAAATTTGCTGTGTACCAGGTCACCTCATTATTTCCAACTCAAAATCACGTTTGGTGAACTGACATGTTTAAATTATAAATTATAATAAATTATTCAAAAGCAATTCTAAACTAGAAAGCACTCAGAGAGTGCATACCTCTGCCAACGCCGTACACTAATTCCTGGGTCCACCCCCCAATTTTGTTTTCATCCATGGCCCACCCTTCCACGGAGTTTTATTGAAATTCATTGAGAACTTTTGGAGATATCCCGTGGACAGTAATGAGCGAATACATAAATGTGTTTAAAAAATGTCAATCAAAAACAAATTGCGGTATCCGCCCCAAATGTTCTTCCATACCCAACTGCCCACCCTTCCACTCTTAGATTGCAATTCATTGATAACGTTTTAGAGATATCGTGTGGACAGATAGAACGACGGAAGACAGAAAGACGGAAAGACAAGGGATAATACATATATATCTCTAACTTCAGTAATCACAAGGAAACTGTATTGAAAAATAATATGCAATTGCCTTTTAGTGTTAAGATTATCTTAAGCTGTGAAAACCTTTGGATTAATATTTGTATTTAATAAGTGAAACGTTTGGAAACGGGAAAGAACAAGAGTGTTCTAACTGTTTAATCTCTTTTTTATCATTCTGATTAGCTTCAGATTATATTTTATAAACATTTCATAAACGGGAAAAACAAAGTTATCCCTCGAATTTGACCCCTAAAATGAATTCCAGCTCGATGTTGAACCCTAAAAGTGGAAATATATATCCCCCTTCCATTTTGACCCCTAAAAGTGGGAAGAAGATTTCCCTCTTCGATTTAGACCCCTAAAGGTGGACAAAAGGAATTCCACTTAGATTTTGACCCCTAACATAGAGAGATAAATAAATGAAAACTACACTGCGTGTTATTTCCAGTAGCCGATGCTACAGAAACTTTCGATCCGAACGCCACTCAACCCATAGGCGATGTGCGGGGTAAACACATTGCTCATCAATATTTTAATGAATATATCGAGTAATTTCTTATTATTGGATGGAGTACTGTAGCACAATATTTTTATTATTGAATTTGACTAGTTTTTACTCTAATCTTAATTTTCAGTTGTTTTTGTTATCATAACTTTGACGGCTACGAGTAAAAGCTAGCTGGCTAGAGGATGTAAGTTCGATTCTCACCGGGGGCCCACTCTTTATTTCTGATCGCACCGTTGTAGCCGTAGAATGACGGACCAAGTCAAAGTTGTGTTAAACAAACAACGAAATATTAAGATGAAGGTGAAAAGTCTCATTATAACATGTGTTAAATGAAAACATGAGCTTTATTACGCTGTGACTCAAATTGAGTGTTACGTAGAGTGTTTGGGATTGTTGTTTACCATTGTTGAAAGATAGGGTCGACGTATATTGCAAGTATAGGTTGAAACTCAATTTTCAACAAAAGATCTTGAAATCCTATGACACAAAAGTGCTATTCAAATGTTCAGGGAATTTTAATATCGCGCACAAACTGATTGTATTAGTTTGGCCAAAAAGGTTAATTTTGTGTTTGTCGTTAGAAGCTATTATGAGCGTTTACTTTTAACTAACTTCATTCGAAAAAATTGCTTTTGATTGTATTGTAATAGCTGCATTTTTTAATTGTAAAAATGCGCCTGTGTTATGTTTGGGTCTAACATTGCAGACCGAAAGAATTAGGTAAAACATGTGTGAAATTTATAGAGTATGGTACTGTGAATAATATAATATTTTTCCGTTATTTTAATTTTTATTAAATGAAGTATTGTAAATCATTATTATTTTAAATGTTTATGATTACTTTTTACCTTCATCTTAGTTTATTAGTTGTCTTTTATCAGAACCTTCAGATCAACGCTATTTACTCGCTGTCGGAGGGTAATCGGCCTGAGCAAAAGTTGTGATAAAAAGCAACTAATACATTAAGATGAAGGTAAAGAGTAGTCATACAAATTTAAAATAATAATGGTCTTCTGTGAAGTTTCGTGTTGGAGAATTCTAGCTGAGCGATGCTCCACGGTCGGGTAGACTAGTTGAGGTTGATACTGATCAAATCAAGATATTATTTGAGAATAACCAACGTTATACGACGTGGGAGATAGACAATATACTCAAAATATCCAAACAAAACCACCTGGGTTAGTTATCTTTGATGTTTGGCTTCTACAGAATGTAAGCAAAAAAAACAAACATTGTATTCCCGTACGTATTTGCCACTTGAACGTGATGAAAATATTTCGTTTTTAAACAAGTTAACACAGACAATGAAAAGTAGATAGTTTACAACAACGTGGAACGCAAGCGATTGTGGTGCAAGCAAAATGAACAATTATAAACGTACTAAAGGCCGAAATGATGCTGTGTATATGGTTGGACTGGAAGGGAATTCTTTACTATGGGCTCCTGAGAGAGGACTAAAGGGAGTCCTGTCCCTAATTAGACCAATTGAAGACAGCAATCGACGGAAAAAAACCCGGAATTACTTTACAGGAAACGTGTAATATACCATTAGGATAATGCTAGGCCAAACGTTTCTTTGCTGACCCGGCAAAGATTGTTACAGCCTGGGATAGAAAGGTTTGCTCATCTGCCGTATTCACTAGGTATGGCAGCTTTGAATCACTATTTATTCCGGTGTTTAGAGAGTTCACTTGAGAAGAAAACTCAATTCCTGGAAGACAACAAAATGCACCTAGAGCAGTTTTTTGCTGAGAAAATAAGGAGTTCTGGTTGGATGGAATCAGTAGAACAAAACAATAAATATTTTATTCAATAAAATTACGTCAAAAATGAATTTAATTTATCTTTTTTTCTTACTTGTTAGACTAAACAAACGTTTTCAGGGGCGGCTCAAACCTTTTGAACTAACCGTCTTTCAAAAGTCGGGGGGTCTGCTACACCAGAAAACTTTCAAAATTATGTATCCAAGATTGGCTAAAATTGAGTTTCAGAGCATATCAGCTACTGGAATTAAGATAAATAAAAATGTTCGGAAAGATTTCTAATGGTCTTGAAGGTTCTCATGTGTTGCGATGAAAATATTTGAAACTCGGAAGACGCTCACAAAACAGTATAAATAAACATCTGTGGCTATTCTTTGTGAGAAGTACTCTTTATGGGATTGCTGTGTAGCCTTTGTGTAGCATCTCGTACACCAGTTTGACTTGTACGATGTTGTATAAGGTAATTACTTATTATTTACAGTGCGTCCATTTTGCACTCATTCCCCTGGGAAGGGCATGAATTCACTTCTTCCCAAGCTATAAATAAATAGCAGCACCATTGGAGTCCTTTAGTCCTGTGAAGCAGTCCATCTTGGGTGTCGGGCTAGCCCTTTGGCCTCGTAATAAACTTATAATTGTCGCAGAAACAATGATTGGGTATCCAGGGATCCTTCGAGAAATGGGGACAAAATCACGTGGCACGACACGAGAGTGACTGGGTGCGTATCTGGGTCTTAAAAGACCAAAGGGAGTTTAGCTTAAAGGATCTAGATTAGTTTTGGTTCTGATAAAATGAGGATGTGCGGAGTGGCAACACGGGTAAAGGCGCTGAGAATGGACTCGGGTAGCCGGGTTCAAATTCCGGCTGGGATAGTTTATTTTCTCTTTGCACTAATGGAAAAAGCATGAATCTATCTCTCTTCCCAGCTATGGGTAAATAGCATAGAGTGACGCCACTTCGGGTGCGTATCGCCTATCAGTCTAATACACATATGACAAACGGGTCGTATATGTAGTAATGTGATATGTGGATCCCAAGCAGAGATGACGGAATTCGTAGCCAGCGTAAGGGCATTACTTACTTCACTGATAAAATATGACACCCAAATAAACGTCAACATGCTGAATCAGTTTGAACTACATCACACAAATGAAGTGCTCGCTGACAATCCTCTTTCTGCAGACCACTCTTGGGCCTTCCAGGGTACACATACAGATGACATTCACAGTTCATACCTCCCACCCGTTTCCCACAAAGTCCAGGCCTGCCGATTGTAAACAAGGCCGACCGTTTTGGCAAGGGTCCCATAATGAAATTACTTTTGGTATTCGTGTATCTCTGTGAGGTCTTCATGGACAAAGGCTGCAGGGAATCTAGACTTGACCGTTATCAAATTGAACGTCGGTTGAGATATGGTGGTCAGCAGGTGGCCAGTGTTTCGTGCCCTGTGGGTTCGTAGTGATTGTAATACAGAGAGTAAATTTGATTTGATTTTTGGGGTGTGTTCTGGTGATGAAGATTAGAGAGAGAGGGGGGGCAGGAGGGAGAATAACAGTGGAGAGAGCAGTGAGCAGAAGAGACTTGGACAAACAGGAGGGGGGATACAGGTATGTAGAAAGAAGGTAAACAAGCCTGAAAGTCAGACCATAGCTGCACTTTCAGACATATATAGACGGAGGGGGAAACGGGAGGTGGCTAGAGTATTCTGGTATGTCAGCCTGTCAGTCAGTTCATCAGTCAAGTCAGTCAGTCAGTGACGGTCATCGATACTAAAAATGCTCACGTATCTAAAAAAGAAAAAGAAAAGAATGAAGAACAATTCAAACGATAAATCAAGAACTGGTATGCACGTGTAGGTGAATAACAAACACGTTTCAGTAATATACAAAGAAAAGGGTTATTTAAAGAAAGATGAAACATTTGGGGGGGGTGACATTGAAGGAAATAGAGAAGTGAAAATGTATAAATCGAGAAAAATCAAAGAAAGCAGAAAACTTAAAACAAGTAAAAGACTTAGAAGAAGTAAAATAAGAAAAATACTGAGTACTTAAAGAAGGACAGAGATATGATAATAATGCATTGGGTAAAATGAACTGCTGGTAATTGAAGGGCCTTTTAAAGGGCAATATCCATTTGGCTATGATCTTGAGTAAGTAAGTATTTCCCTTACACTGGTTACGGTCTGCTCCACATATCATATTACTACTGTTCTTCGGAGAAACGCGGCCCTTCGTGGGTCCTGTGGCATGCTCGGGTATCTTCGGATCTCTGGGAGAAGTTGCACAGGATATCTTGGCTAGCTGGTCGGGAGGCGATCACCATCAGCACACTCGGGATTCATTCTGAGTAGCTTTTGACCTATCCCGTTCCTCATGGCATTTGTTTCAGTGACAGGGATTTGGGATTCTCTCCCCTCAAGTTTCTAGTCACGTGGACATGGGATATCCATCCCTCTGCCCCACATTAAAAAAAGACTTCATGTCATAACTTTCCGCCGTGGGGAGGCGAATAAAGAAAATATGTTCTTCGAGACCACCATGACCTCGAAGTTCTGAAAAACACGGCCCGTAAGGGGTCCTTGTCGCATGCTCAGGATTCGTCCTGGGAGTGGTTGCACAGGATATCTGAGCCAGATGGCCGGGAGGCGGTCGCTCGCCGCCTGGGATTCGTCCCGGGATCTTTTACCAGCATGATCGGGATTCGTCCTGATAAGCTTGCACAGGATTTTTCCTGTGATCAAAATCCAGCTTGCCCTAATGTTCTCTTGACATTAGCGGATGAACCTGTCTGCACGTCTTTGGTTAGTGCGGGATCCCACCCTAAACTCGTCCCATGCGTTTCAACCTTGTGTCACATCTGCCTTTGTGGGGAGGTAAATAAATAAACTCGGCCCCGGTTTGCAATATGTGAAACAGACTTAGAGGTGACAAGCACCCGAAGTGGCGTCACTCACCTCACCCTGCACTATATTGGGTGGTGAGCGAGATGTCATGCCTTTCCCAAGAGCATTAGTGTGAAGTGAACATAAACTCTCCCAGCTGGAGTTTGGACACTACTCGCTGAGTCCATTCCTCGAGCCGTTAACCGGTCGCCCACCCGGCCCTCTCCAAGGGAACAATAATGGACAAAAGTCACAACCAAATGTACAAGACAATTGGTAAGGGGTCATATTTACCAACTTATTCTCTATGGATTAACATTCATTATTCTTTGTTAATCTATCTTAATCTATGATGGTCAGTCAACGATACAAATCTACCCTGCCCTGATTTCTATTTGACCATTGCCCATTCCCTTTTGACCTTTTCCCATTTATTGTTGCTCTCATCTTATATGAGATGACAGGTGACCAATCAACAAAACATTGAGGAATAAATTGCTGGAATTGTACTCTTAAGTGTGGTAGAGCTTCAGCGTTTTTCGATAATCATCTCCGCTTATTAAGAGTCAATCACTTATTAATGTCTTTATAAGGTATGCATTTAATTAAGATCGGAGACTACCGATCAGAAAGTAAATTTCTACTTTTATGTACAACCAATAAACAGTCTAAATCAACACACACAGTGTAAATATATAAGTGTGTGTG
>VCCN01007040.1:3279523-3294989 GCA_006491835.1 Architeuthis dux | reverse complement strand
ATTAGGTTTTAATAGTGAGCTTAGTATCTTCTTTGATTGGGCATTATTTAGGGTCTCAACTGATTGGGCATTAGAGTTGAGAATTCCAAAGATAAAATAAACTTATTTCAAACGACAAGTCTTCCTTGTTATTTGACTCTGAACAAACTACTGTGGTTGAAGACCTATAATATTGAGCTGGCTGCAACTGAAACACAATCAGCCAATTATGCTCTTGTATATCAACTCGTTAAATCACTTCAACAAGAAGAATCACGTCTTCGGGCTTTGATTTAGAACTCTCGGTTTGACTCGTGTTCGCATCTCAGCGATATCGAATCCCCGTCCAGATGTATCGCGAAAACGAGATCTAAATCAATGAGTCAGTAAGTGAATATTGCGGAACAAAACTTTTAGACGCATAAAGCCAATAAAATATACACGAACACTATATATTCTCATCACGCTGCGCTCTTAATATCAGATTTAAACTTATATTGACGGGATGAAAAATTAGGTAGACACAAGAATTACTCTCTGGCTTTTCCCAAGAGATTACCGTGGAAAAGATTGAAGAGAACGCGACGAAGCAGCTGATGACGATCCCAGAAGACGACTTTGCAGACTGTTTTGAAAAGAGAAAGATACACTGGGATAAGTGCCGTAGAATCCTAATGGTAGTGCTTCGAAGGCTATTCTTTCGTTAATATTAAATGGCTTGATATTCTCTGGACAGACCTCGTATTGCATCTTTAAAAATCTAAAATGTAAAAAGCAAGACTAATAACATTATTAACACATACATGTTTACGTATCTATTTTCCTCACAAATATTATATAGTTATTTACAAAGGTTAACTTTTGGTACAAGGCCACAGGTATCCAGTGAGGATTGCACTCACTACTCAGTAGCAATGATCTGCGAGAATGGTAGGCTTACAATTACTTTCTGGACAGATCTCGTAGTCGGTCAAGGCCGGTATTCTTTAGGGAAAGTTGAACAGAATTCCATATCCTGTTCATTTTGCAAACTTCTACCTCTCTGAATAGGACAATTTCCGGTTTGGAGTAAAAAAGCTTTATGCATCACCTGTATTTTTAAAAAGAAATTTGGAAAGTCTTTAATTGTAATAGTGCCGATTGGTCACAAAAACCCCAATAAACTCCATGAGTATTACCGGATGTTACATACTGTTAAATACACCTGGTGAATGCCAGGAAACGTACCGCTTGAAACATTTTAATCAAAATAACAAATATACGGATGCTAATAGAGATAGCCTATGGAATAATGACAAGACTTTGCCGGAGACATTTAGACAACAATAGTCTTTGTTGTTTCGATCACAGAACCAGGGAAAAAGAGATGAGGGTGCCCGTCCAAATTGACTATTGAATAATACCCGTATCTCTGCGTAACCAAGTCGATGAGTATATGTATACATATACTAAGTGAGTATATCTATACATATATTCACGGACGTTTCGTCCGTGTGTGCGCGCGCTTGTGTGTGGTACCGTGCGTTATTACAAGCTCGTATTCATATATGTATCTTCGTCTGTGTTATTCAATGTGTACGCGTGGATTTAATTAGTACGTCTAACCTCTGAGGAACCAGAACCACAAATTAAACAGTTGAATTGAGTTGGGCTTCGTTTGTAAAATGGGAATCAACTTCTTCCAATGTATTTCCCTTGGAATTTCCCTGAAAATTAGTCTTTCTATCATGAGATCTGAATCTGATAAGCAAATCTAAAAAAATGTAGATCAAATCATAAAATCGACGTATTTATGATTGTATTTGTCGATCCCAATTCAAACACGGCCAAATAGTTATTAATTTCAAATGCAGTATTTCATGTTATGTTTTTTTTATTTAAAATGTTATAGTAAATGTCTTTTCGCATTCTTTTCCTAAAAGACTCAACTTTCTTTCTTCGTGCGTTGTCTTATGCATAAATTGAAAACGAAGAATTTGAGTGCAAAAGATTTAACTTGGGCTTTGATTTTGGGTTACTGACTCGAAGTGGAACAAAACATTTTCAAAACAACGTTACGTTATTCCATCGCACTACGGAAGCATTTTCCAGCCAGGTTTAAGAAAGATACTTTTAATGTGAAAATGATGGTAAGAAGATTTAAATTACACTACTTCTCTCAAAGCGTGGAGTCATTTCTATAGTATAATGGTTAAAAGAAATGCGGATTAGTTTATAGCTATTGTGCTTTCCGATTTTAGAACGAATGAATGAAAGAAAGAATGAAAGAAAGAATGAAAGAAAGAAAGAAAAACGAGATAAAATGTACGAAATAATGAAAACAAGGAAGAGGAGGAAAAAAGACGGAATGAAGTAAAAATGAAATAAGAGAAAGAAAGATAAAAATGAAACGCCTTCTTGTATCTTAAAAGGGCGTTTGTAATAACTAAGAATGGAGTAGGTATGTAGACTTTACTTCTAGTTGTTGTTTTTTAAGGCAGGAAAAATAATGAACCATCTTTCCTCGAGTTTTTCGCAAGGATTAAACTCAAAGTGACAGCACTTTGAGAATATACTTATTATTAGTAGTATGCATTCACTTCTTAAAAAACAGGGAATTTGATTGTTCCCCCGCAGTCCTGAGCGTAGACATATTCTCACGGTAAAATAGCGACAGCTTCCACGTAGGTGGAAAGCGCACGTATTTCTTGATGCTTTTGTTAAATAAAACATTTTCTTTCCAGATATCTGCCGAAGCAACGGGTGGGGATGGGGCGCCTGTAACATACTGGGCATGTGAGGGGGTCATCAAGTTGGCAATGGAGCAGGCCAAAGTTGCTTCAAGGTGGCTGTGGATCAGGAGAGGAGAGCCGTGGGTGGAATAGCGCTATCTGGATTACAAGCCGGGGTTCGATCAACCTTGACTGGCTCGCCTGGGTGAGGGAGTTTGTTGATAACCCTGAAAGGCAACAAGGACCCCAGGAAACATCACTCATTACGCGTCCAGGTGTATTACAAGGGTGTGTATGTGAACAGTTTTTTCATAGATTTTAGAATTAATATCTGCGTTTAAATATTATTTGACTGCATAAATGACTACATGCGAATCATATATGCATTATGGTGAATATTTAAAAGGAGTATATGAGGATACAGTAGTCGCCGCTTATCTGCAGGGGATATGTTACAAGACTCCCTGGAGTGGATGCCTGAAACCATGGATTGTACCGAAACCAATATATACAATGTTTCTTCTTGTACATACCTATGATAAAGTTGTATTTAGAAATTAGGCACAATACGAGATTAACAACCATAACAAATAATACAATAGAACGATTATTACAATATACTGTAATAGAAGTTATGTAACGGATAGAAGATTCGTTCCTTCGGTAGTTCTTGACAACCTCAGTGGACAATCTCGAGAACTTCCAATTGTTCACTTAAAGTCTTTACGTCTTCTCTTTGGCTTATCCGAAATGCCAGCATCAATACACTTGCGCTTTGGGACCACTATTTAGTAAAATCTATTTCTGGGGTTGGCCGCAGATAACTGAAACCCACGAACGTGAAACTGTGGATAAGCGGAACACTGTACTTTCTTCTGAAATACATTGGCCGCAATACGGATACGCGTATGTAGGAGCATAATGTTCCTCATGTGTGTGAGAAATGCACTTCTGTGTAACGGACCCTCCTAAGGTGTAAGCACGTGCTTTAGGTAGATGTGTCCTCCTCGTTGGAAATTGAAATAGCTGAGGTGAGATAAGCTTACATGTAAAAATCGACAGCTTTAATTAAATAGCCCCGCAAATACCGTCTCGTGAGGCAAGTACGATGAGTTCCAGTTGTGCTACCTTGTCCCTATGACACTTCTGTTAGGGCGACGACGGCTAACCATCCCCCACCGAATCTCGGCAGGTTTGGAGCTTGCGACGGACAGGCGATAGAGGGACATCAGGGCTAAGAATGGAGACGCAACACGAAATTAAACTTGCAATATATTATAAAACAGAAAGCAGACGCCACACTGCACGGTTGTAGATAATTGGCCATTACTGAGTTTTCCTCTGTGTGTGTATGTGTGTGTGTGTGTGTGTGTGTGTGTGTATGTGTGTGTGTGTGTGTAGAGAGAGACACAATTCAAATACCAGAAGAAAAAGAGAAGAAGCGGATATTGTGGATAATGGTTTACAGCTGCTACAGATAAAGAATGAGAAAGTAACTGAAGTTTAAAAGAAGGATATGGAAAAGAGAGGAGATAACAAAAGATCCAAACAGAAGAATAAGGTATCGAGAAAGCGAAGAAGAAGAAGAAGAAGAACAAGAACAAGAACAAGAACAAGAACAAGAACAAGAACAGAGAAAAGAACAACAAGAACAAGAAAAAGAACAAGAACAAGAACAAGAACAAGAGCAAGAGCAACAAGAAAGAAGACGAAGGATACAATGATTTGAACTAAGAAGGGAAGAGAAAAATATATTTTTCAGAATATAAGATGTTGGGTTCGTGGCCTCAACCGGTTTGATCTTCTCTTCAGGAGATGTGTACGTGAAAACCTCCCCAAGAGAAGATCAAACCTATTGGGGCCACGGACCCAACATCTTATTCTATAAGATAACGGATATTATTAAATACGTAAAAACCTCCAACAAGTGTGGCTTTTCCTTACTTTTTACCCCTTTTATGAAATGTATTGGACCCTTTATGTGGAATTCAACTATTCTCCACTCTCTCTCCCCCTCTCCCCCTCTCTCTCTCTCTCTCTAAATAGATAGCATTGAAATCAGACGCAGATTAGTTACTAAGCAAATCAAATAAGACAAAAGTATTTTAACATAAAGAATCGTTCTCAATTATGTTTGTCTCTAATGAATGCATATCCCAAACTCATTTCAACAAAAAAAAAGAATCTGATTATCTATTCTTTTAATCTTTTCCTTGAGTGACCTAGAATGTCGCATTAAAATAAAAAATTTTTAAAACTTATTGATTCTTACAAAAGGAAAAAAAAAAGAAAACCCATTTTGCTTGGACGTGAAAGATCGGGGCTAATATGAAAACGTTTTTTATTTATGTAAGATTTGCTTTTAGTTTAAAACATATTTCTCTTTTTACATTTTTCAAAAAGCTAATAGTTAATAGCCAGACAGATAGCTGCATTGTCGAAATCCATGTGTTTGAACAATTCCCAGTGGATCACCATTCCTGCTCAGTCATCTCTACAATGTTACTCCTTCTGAGTTAAAATACTATATTTGCCTATTCAATAAATGAAGGTTTCATCTTTGTTTTCACATCGGTGATATTAACTATTCTACCATGTTTTGTATTTCATAGTGTTAATATCGTTTGTTCTAATACGCTTGTTCTGGAAGGCTATAAATAGGGATTCTTTTTCTTTCTTCGACTGTACTCAGCACAACAGTGCCCACGTTATTCCGTTTGCAATTATTTCCGGTTGTATCTACACTATCCATGGGTGTAGAGTTAAAAACCTCCGATCTATTTTGATATTTTGCACAAGAAAACTCATTACCATCTCAGAATAGGAGTATCTGTCTTATTTGACGATACATTTTTATTGCTGCAAAGACAATACAGTTTTTACATATAAGTATCCGATTTCATTCCTGTGCATTATTCATTAGCATTAGAAAGGATATATATCGGCCAAGCAGTGTCGTTCATGAGACAAATATGTAAGGAGTGCTCCATCGATGTCTTTGTGTTTATGGGCAAAGTGCTTTGGACAATAAAATCTATCGCTGCAGCACCATAAAATATTCACAGTAAAATACGCCTGTTTTACTTATAACTCGAACGATTTGAATCGAAAGTTCAATTCGTACTGACAGCAAAAATACTGCAAGACGGAAAGATAAAACCCATGGGAAAATTAGGTTTGGGAGCCACAGCAAAAATAATACGAGTCATAAAGATATAACTTAAAGGAAAATTAAAATGGTATAGAAGCCTCGATATCATAGCTCACTGGAACTTGACTCAACTTCATAAAATATTTAACACATTCTGCATATAAAATTAATTTACAAAAGCATGTTTGGTTCTTGCCTTGGCCATACTAGTGCAATCACCTCAATCCTCACTGGGCGCCCAACATGTTCCTCTGAGCCAGACTAGGCTAAGCTTAGTGAGTGTCTATATTAAGATGCCTATCGCGGGACGATGGTTAGCAAGATATTCTTTCAGACCATTTCCACTGTACTGAATTCTATCCCCACGGGGTGCCTTATTTTATTACCTTATGTTTAACTAATCTAAGTAAGTAACTACATTAAAACGCCTATCGCGGTTCGATGCTTAGCGCGCTATTCTCGCAGACCATTTCTGCTATAGTGAATTCTATCCTCACTGGGTGTACACTTTTGTGGCTTTATGCTAGACTAATTCTTTATGGTTTTATGCTAGTGTAATAAAATGAGTTTCACACAAAGCCAATGTAATGAAATACTTTATTTTTTGTAGGCCTGCGATCTTCTTCATCTAGTGATAATACCGTCGAAATACAACTCGAGGTTATTTATTTTTAGTTATTTATATGTTATCCTCAATGTATCGAATTTAATAAAGCATATTTGAAACTTTGTTATGCCAGAAATATATATTATCTACATATGTGTTCGTTTCCAGCCTATATACATTGCCTTCAATTACTAGTAGTAGTAGTAGTAGTAGTAGTAGTAGTATTAGTAGTAGTAGTAGTATTAGTAGTAGTAGTAGTAATTATTGTTGTTGTTGTTGTTGTTGGTGGTGGTGGTGTTGTTGTTGTTGTTGTTGTTGTATTGAAACGACTGATCAGAAATGGTAGACGACCTCCACCAGAAAAAAAAAACGAACCACAGTTAAGAAAACACTACCCATGGATGTAGAGTTAACACATCCCCACTCTAGTTTAACATTTAGCACATATGTTTACAACCCCGTATAGAGTACAAGATAAAGATCACTTCTCTTTTGCAGTCAAGAAATCATTGCCATCACAGAATACGAGTATCTGTAATGTTTTCCCCGATACATTTTATTTACTGAAAAGACAATGCAGTTTTTACATATACCTATCTAATTTCACTTCCAACCATTACTCATCATCAGTGAGAAGAATGTGTATCGGCCAAGCAAGGTTGTTCGTGAGACGAATATGTAAGAAGTGCTCCATCGACGTGTTCGAGTTTGTTGGAAAAGTGCTCTGGACAATAAAATCTATCACTGCCAGCATAATAAAATATTTACAGTAACAAATTGCCTGCTTTATTTACTCCTCGAACGATTTGGATCGAAAGTTCAATGCATACTGACAGCAAAGCAATGCAAGTCGGAATGATAAAACCCCCAAATAAAATTGAAATGGTTTAAAAGTCATTGCAAAATTAATGCAGGTCATGAAAGATATAACTCTAAAGAAAATTAAATTGGATTAGAAGCCACAGATTCATAGGAAACAACAATTTGACTAAGTTTCATGAAATATTTTACAGTAGTTTGCGTTGCCTGAATCATTGCTAGTGCGGTCACTTTAATCCTCACTGGGTGCCCTATCTGTGCCTCTAAGACAACTTAGGCTAAGCTTAGTAAATATCTACATTAAGACGCCTATCATGGTGCAATGGTTAGTAAGCTATTCTCGCAACCCATTCCCATTGTAGTGAAGTCGATCCTCACGGGTTGTCCTATTCTGTGGTACTATATGACCACAAAACCTTTTTATATTATACGAACCTCAAATATCACTGAGACACTTAGAAAGAACCCCTGAACTTGATAACAGAAAGAATATATACATACACATGTTTTCATTTTCCTTCATCAAAAAACTATACCATTGCATAAAGGAATAACAGATTAAGGTAGAATCCTTTAGAATCTGATGAGGAATCAATCAAACACCAATTTAATGACTTGTTTTGCTTTTTATTTGATTCATTGCTGAAAATCCCATCTCGCTGAGGTATGTATTAGGAAATTGGAACAGCTTTAACAACTAGCTTTTTCATTTTGATCGCCCCATTGAACATCATAACCCAAAATGCAACAGTTGATGCTGAGCATGTTGGTTTCCCCACCAGGTCAACGTTTAAATGCAAAAGAATCTTTGCCTCATTATAAATATTCAACATATTAATAGCTACTTCAAATGGATTTAACACCCAGCTTGATTTTTCTCGAGATCTGTATTCCTCCGCAGGAAAGTATTTTTCGGTATTAAAATGTCGGTATTAAAATTTAAAAGACAAAGAAGATAGATGATATTGTCTTTGATGCTGCTGTGTAGTCTTCTAAATTGTTTGCAAGGAAAATTGGAGATCTGCTTTCTTGACATTTCTTCAGAGCCTGAAATCCTCGCATAGCAAACATGTTATTGTCCTTTCTTTGAAAATACAACCCTCTTATTTATCTATATGACACATAATATCACCAATTTTGTTTTCCTCCAAATGTTATAAATGAATTTCATTCTACTATATTATAGTAGATTGATCTTTTGTGGTTTCATGTGAGTGTAACAAATTGAGTTTGACACAAAGCCAATATAATAAAATACTCTATTCTTTGTTGGTCGGTGATCTTCTTCGTCTAGTGGTAGGGGCGTTGGAATACAACTCGGACATTTTAAAATTTGGGTTGTTAAATTCTCGCTTTATTCAAAATGTCGGCTTGAGAGTGAATGAGAGCATGAAACATTGATAACATTCCTTCTTCAGTCAAACAAGGGACCACTTTCTTCTGTAAATCTCCAACAACACCGAAGGGCAGATGAACATGAATTAAATCGAAATCCTCCTGCTTCCGCTTCCGAATTTAAAAAATGCTTGACTTAATAAGGAAAGAAGTAAAGTTGTATGTATGTATGTATGTAGTTGTATGAAATTATTGAAGTTACGGCCAAGGGGTGTGTAATGTGTATAGTAAAAATGGAAAAAGCATTACATTTGTGGGTGGAAGACTTGAACAGAAAATGTGTTCCAATTGACGGCAACATGTAGCATCAGAAAGGATTGAGCCTATACGAAGATTTTAGCTAGGAATATCCTGCTACTAGTGACACCAAGCCATCTAGCACGCAGGGTGCTTATTCAGATTCAGGAATAGGTCTGGACATAAAGACGTCGATATGCTTGATGAAAAAGTGGAAGTACAAATTGAAGGCCACTGGAAAGTGTTAACAAACGATGAATTGAAAGAACCTTTTAATAGTGGGGCAGCTTAGCCAAATAATTCTGCATTTTGTGATACAAACATATATTTGGTACACTTATAGCCAAAGGCATTAAAAAAATTGGATATTGATCCTTCATGAATTTTCAATGTGTCGCCCAAGGCAGCCATGTTTTTTAAGTGGCTTCCAGCGACAACTGTTTTCAGATCAATTTCCCCAACTTCCTTCTATCTCAAAAGTCAGGTCTCAAAATAAGTGATAACAATAACTGCCCAGAGCTAGGGGCTATCGCGGAAAAGTCTATTCAGAACTACTACTCAGATGGTTTGTGAAGGAGGATAAACACCTTGTTGCCATTGATGATGTGCAAGCCACCACTCACAGGTTTGTCTTTAATTGCTCCATATACCCACGAGGAAGTCCATGCAGCATGAAATGGCCATCAACAAATCATGATTCAAATTGTTGATACTGATGTTGTGGTGCTAGCTATGGAAGTGACCCAGGGTCTACAGCCAGGAGATGAGCTTTGGTTGGCATTTGGAACTGAAAAGAGTTGTCGATACCTAGCAGCCCATGAAATTGCTACAGGGATAGGCCCTGAGAAGGCACATATTGTTCTATGCATTGACGGGCTGTGAAACTGTCTCAAGCTTTGTTGGCCACGGGGAAAAGACGATATGGGCTGTATTGCCCTCTATCCAGATCTTACACATGCCTTGTTGAAACGATCCTCTGCCCCAGATTACATACTACAGGAGGTAATGACCACGACCAAGAGATTTATTTTCCTGCTCTATGACCCAACCAACACATGCACAGAAATAGACACGACAAGGAGGAAGCTTTTTGTGAAGAGGCAGAATGTGCAGTTGCCTCGTTATGAATAAAATCGTTAAATGAAAAAAAACAACAAGTGTTTTGTTTCTATCCTTCTAAAGTCTTGTTCAAAATTGATCATGGAGATTAAAAATATAGAGGAACATGTTAAGAGAGCAGTGTACCAAGGAGATCATGTGCGGTGTCAAATGCTAGTGTCCACACCAGAACTACCTTCACCGTGTAGATGGGGATAGCCAAAGACATATGTGCGGTACTATGAACTCTTCTTGACATGCCTACCATATCCAAGCCGGCAACTCTTCAATATAGCAATGTCAGTTCACTTTGTTAATCTCCCTGATCAATTTTGAACAAGATTTTAGAAGGATAGAAACAAAGAACTAGCCTTTTTTCTTCATTTAACAATTTAATTCTACTAAAAGAACATGTTCCAGAAATTCAGCATCCAGAACTACAAAACATGACTAAGTGCATGCCTTGTCATGTTTATTATAAAACATTTGGTTCTTCATGTTCCTGTCTCTAACTCTTAAAACCAAGCGATTAGAAGCAACATGGTTGTCTGTTCAAATGTTTATGACAGGTACTGTACATATACAAAGATACTATGACCAGTGCATTAGGTTCAAACACGAAAACGTGAACAATAAAATAATGTCCTTCACACAATACAGTACCAATACACTCTAGCATAATAGTGCTCAGACAGATACATATATATATATATAGATGCACCTACTGAATCAGACATTCATACATACCTACTTGCACTGTACATACACGCACGATAAGTGCCTTACAAGACATAAGTAGCTTGTTAATTTTCTACTTATACTGAAGCCAGGCCATTATTATGTTCCCTCCCCGCTTGTTTACGAATTCAGAAAGAGCAAGAAAGTTTCAAGTAATAAGTACGAATTAATAAATGTACTTACAAACAGAAATATATAAATGCTGAAAGGCCGGTATTTAGTAAGCTTAGCTTAGTCTGACACAAGGCCACAATAGTACAATGATTAGAGAATTGAACTCATTACATTCCCCATTTAATAAACTTACTTCCAGATAGACGCATACAAAGACAGAAAGAGACATATATTTACTAAGATTTGCCAAGTCAGACACAAGGCTACGGTTATTCGCTGTTTAGAGGGTCGAACTCAATACACTGGCAATAGTATGTGGGTTTAACTTGCCCACGTGGAAAAAGACAGATATATCTTTAGGTAGCACGATCTCTTTCAAGCCATTTTTTCCATGTGACAGACACAGATATCTGATTAAGGGTGATATTTCCCATAATTTCGAACGGTTCTTTGGACAACCTGTTGAAAAATGTTGAATTGAACGCAAACGTGTTAAGAATTGTTTTTATCTTATTTAAGATAGCGCAAAGGATTAAGTTATGCAAATAAGAGTGTACGTGTAGGTGAGGTTGAGTGTATTTGCGTTTGGCCATTTTCGCGAGTTTTTGGCCAGAAATGTTTCCAAGTATATAGCAATTTGCTTCCCACTCCCAACTGTTTGGTCACGGTAGGCAACACAAAGAAGCCGGAAGAAAATGAAAGGAGAAAGAGACAGAGACAGCCAGTTTCTTCTTCACTGTCTCGGCTAGATCAAGAAGTCGATTGTCAACGCAACGTTGACAGGCACGTTTGTCGGTGTAATTCTTTGATATGGGAATGTCTCATTTTTCCAAACTGTAATTCTATTATTCGTTGTACAATCTATCTCATTTGAACCAGTCCATTATGAGTTGTAGGATCTCAGCTAGATCTCAGCTAGTAGACACTACAGACAACCAAACATCATACAACCATACAAACATACCGATGTGTATATGTGGCTTTTATATGTATAGATTATCGAGGTTTAATTCTCGCTGGAGCTGTTTATGTCGGTCTCCGAGAAAGGTGAACGTTTTTAATAAAATATAATGGCCGTCCTTTTTGCTGTTATCATTCTTTTCGTGATTGCTTGATGCTTTTGTAAGTTGATCTTATAGTTGGAATGTTATCTAATATTGCCGGTAAAAAAACTGATGTGTGTATGTTTTTAAATTATGTTTCTACCAGTCAAATATACAACTACAACAGACATCTATTGATAGCAGTTATAGCGTTTAAACACTGCTTTGAAGGAAAAGAGGCCCGTTTTAATCAATTGTAAAGATATGGTGTTCGTTCATTATAATGCACGGAACCATACGTCAAATATAACATGTGAAAAGATTGAAGACCTCAGCTAGGAAAAGATTGCATGCCCTTCCTATTTTCCAGAATTTGATCGAACTGTTTACCACCTATTCCAGAGTTTACAGAACTATCTTGATGGACACATTCTTAGAATACCATGGAGAGGTGGAAACTACCCTCTCTAGAGTCTTTTCTTCCAAACTAAATGATTTTTTACAATAATGGTATTATTAAGCTTGTGAATTGATGGTAAAACGTTATTAATGATTATGTGAATTACTTTGATAAATACATTCAAATTAAACATGCATTTTTGATATTTTTCCGACCCTAAATTTGGTCATTATTTAATGGGCTAACCTGATTAGAATGTCACAACAGTCATACGAATCAGTGTTCAAATTATCCGCATAGACTATTTATGAGAAAGGCCACACATGGGTAGGACCACATTATCCATCTGTTGATACAAGTAAAGAAAATTGTTAAAGTATTATACTCATGTAAAATACACAGTTCTATCTTCTGGTTCTGATACAAAATATGTCGCATTATACAAAGAAATACGATTCTTGTTTTACTATATTAGTTTAATAGCGTTATCTGTCCGCTTATTTCTCTCATTGTATTTTGTTTGTTTTTGATTGACCCTCTTTTACTTGCTCCTTTTCGAGAAAGTTGTAAACAACAGGCTATGCCAGATTGTTCCGTGTGTCTATAAATTATTCAATTCCCAGCCAGGTACGCGAATTTCTCTATGAAACGTTCGTTAACCGGTGGATCGGAAGGAATGGACTGATTATTTGGCCCCCTAGGTAACCCGATGCAACTACTATAAGCTTATGTTGGTGGGGCTACATTAAAGACAAAGCAAAGAATCTGCCAAGCCATATCCACCATTGATGCTCCGACGTACCTGGATGTAAATTGGATATCGTCTAGATGTGCTACGTGCAACTAACAGCACCCATGTAGAAGTGTACTAATGTTTGAAAAGAACTATTACTTTGTCTTTATTCTGCAACAAACCCCGCACAATTATGTTAATATTTGTATTTTTAAAAGATTTGCAAATTTGTAAAGATAATTTATGGACACCCTGTATATGTTATATGAAAGTTACCGACTTTTGTTTGAGCTGGCACCTGAAGATTTTCCCTGCACAAATAAAAAGAAATTCCTCTGAAGACGTATCCGGCCGGCCTTTTCAAATAATGGTTTCAGAAATATTGCTTTGAATTCGATCCACAGCAGCGATATTTCACGTCAACAAACCTCAATTCGGAAGAGCTTCCATAAAAATGACATTAAACAAGTGGATAGCTCTATCCCAAGAGCTGAAAGCAGATAACATGCCAGCATCCGGGTATTTCGAGGTGTATACAAGTAACCAACTAGAATCGCGTCGAATAAGTGACATTGCGTTAACTTCCTGCCTCAACGAGTACCATAACAGATAGGTACTGAAAAGGCATGAACAAACTGGCAGGAAGTTAGCGAACTGAAAAAAAGCAACCGTTTCCCACGTGAATCTCAGCGCAGATGTATCCATAAACCAAAGCAAGTGATACAGGGTCAAATAGAAAATAATACCCCACTTGCCACGTGAATATCCGTGCAAACGTCTTCATGGATCAAAGCAAGTAATACAGGGTCAAGCAAAAAAATAGACCGACATACAAGTCGTTAAACTATACAAATAGAAGAACACCGCATCTTTCGAATCATAAGTTATTGGAACCTAAATTTCTTTTATCACCAGATTTCTGTAGTGGAGGAGTTTTACTGGAATTCTTTCTTTGAAAGCAATTTAAAGAATTTTGAACCCACGATCGGGAGGAGACGACCTTCGGTTAATCCGTAATGTGCTTAAGTATAAATTGAATTAAATGTCTATGAGAAAAGCCGTAACTCAGCCTGCACGTTCTAATTTGCAATTTCCAAGAACAAAATTCTTGTATCGCCTGCCTGATCACTCACGTGATGTCGCGTCGACTCAGTATAGTGAACATCATCAACCTCGGATATGTTCTACAAGACACGCATTATTCTCGTATTATTTTGTTTTGAACAAAGCATTTCTTCTCTAATGGATTCTCTTCAGCTTCTATTCCAACGCAAGGCCCCCATTAGCTGCTGGAACCTATTTGCGGCAGTAACTCCCGCAGGGATTGAACGTCTTCAGGCATCCGCATGATTGCATTAATACTAATATTCGATACATTATATAATCTAGCGTACAATTTGAAAGAAATCAAATTTCAACATATTTTAAAAACTGGTAGAATTATATCTTATGGCAACGCGCACACCCAGATACACTAACATATCAAAAGTACCGGTGCCCTACTTCACTCCTATGAAAAAGGGGAGAGAAAAGCGAAAATAGCATTCAGCATTTGTTTAGCATCAAGCTGATATAAAGGCAGCACACACACCATTTCTCTCTCTCTTGTACCTCCAACCACCCCAACCTTTGATGACTCAGCCTAACATACCATTGTTACGTTATGAGGTTTGTTGATACCCCATATACGCAAACGACTTGTGCGTAGTCGACGATGTTGTTGATCTCACTGGAACTGTGTTGTGTCTTTGGAATTGGTATGATGTACTGAAAGGAACACTCGTTGACTCATCATGGGAAGAAGAAGCGAAGCCAGGTTTATCAAAAATAATATCTCCTTTCTACTTTCTGACTTATACAGCACTGTCGAGTAAGCCAGAAGCGAGGGTTGAGCAGCCTCTAAAACGTGAGACTAATGAGATTGGCTAATTACGGTGGCAATCGGCGTTTTCTAGTATCGAGGTCAGAACCTTGTCTCAAATCTTAGGTCTTCTGACCTCGATACTAGAGTCCCGACCCCTTTTATAATGAATACCACTTTGTTCTTCTGTTTTGCTTCAAAATTACTATCTACGTAAAGTATTCAATCATAAATTAATTATTTGTTTTGTTTAACCTTTATTACCCATTGTGAAACGTTTGATTAATTTTTACCAGTCCAACATAAACCTTTTGATTATCTCTTTTCGTGTCCGGCAATCCTAATCGCAAATTGAAACAAAAGTTTCATTATGACGTCAAACCTTTTATTAGCCTTTCATAAAAGAATGTGTGCACCCCAACGTTTTTAATCGTAAGTTATTTTTTAAAAGTATATTTGACCTTTATCAAAATACCTTTTTGTTATGGTTACGTCAACCAATTTACCTCTTAATGTTAATCATTTTCGTCTGTGTACGAAAATATTGCAGTGCAAGGGAAACAACTGATGTACGCCCCCC
>VCCN01007040.1:3023808-3039430 GCA_006491835.1 Architeuthis dux | reverse complement strand
GAGCTAATATACCATATTGAAACAAGTATGGTTGAAGCTGACTCGCAGCTCTTCAGGCTCTACTTGTTTCAGTATGATATATATATCGGAGACGGGGGAATTATATTTCTTTTAGATGTCAAAATCGAGTTGGCGCTTTGTTTTGCCTTTTTAGACGTCAAAATCGGGTGGGGTTATTTTCTTTCAACTTTTTTCACGTTTTAGGGGCCAAAATCGGGGGAACCTTTCCCTTATAAGGATCAAAATCGAGGGGGGAATTTTCGGTGGGGGGATATTTCCCTTTTTTAAGAGGTCAAATTCGTGTGGGGGCTCTTACCCTTTTAGGGGTCAAAATTCGTGGGGAAGTTTTCCCTTATAAGGATCAAAATCGAGGGGGAAATACACATACACGTCCACTCTGACCACCGACATGTGTATACACACATACACCCACACGAATATACATGTGTGTACTAAAAGACTTCTGATTGGCCAACTATGTCATGTGACTAATGTTTACGTTTGTTAGATTTAATTAATTCCATGTGCCGATAGCCATCTTTGAACTCCGAAAGGCATAACATATAATCAGATTAAGAACCACAGGGGTTTGAGTTTAGTTGACCAGAAGAAGACTGATTATCTACAGCCCAACAGAGCTCCCAGATAAGGCACTGAAAACGTCTTGGTCAATTATTGGGTGTGTGTGTCACCTCGCCCACACCCACATACACGCCCGCCCTGACCACCGCCATGTGGATACACATACATACATACACCCACACGCATATACATGTGTGTACTAAAAGAAACTGCTATGTTGGTCAGCTTGCAATTCTAGCGTGATAAAGTGACAATCAAGACTCCCATTATCTAACATCCGCATTTGCCAAATCCAGCCCTGACTAAGAGAACATCACCCCTTTCTTTTTCATGTCAATCTGAACAAAATGGAAACCTCTTCATTTCACGCGAAAATATTTCAGCATTATAATTTCGAAAGTTATAAGTATACAATTTTAAGGTTCCTATCTGAGTGCCATGGTTAGTAAACTCGTCTCGCAAACCAATTTGCTAGATTAGTGAGTTCGATCCTAATAGGGTGTCTCGCTCTTGCAGCCATGTCCCAGAGTAAGCTAAGCTTACTAAATTGCTAGATCGATCACTGTGGTCCAGTGGTAGAGTGGTCGCCTCCGATTCTGTAGGTTGTGGGTTCAATCCATGGCTGAGTCATACCAAAGACTTTGAAAATGGTACTCAATGCCTCCATGCTAAGCACTCAGTATAAAGAGTAGGATTGAGGAAGCCTGGACAGGGGTGGGCTCCGTGAAGCTATCTAGCCGAAGGCATACCCTTTTAAAAATGGGTGTCCTTGCGCAACGGTACAGGGAACCGAAAACCTTGTACTGAGATACGTGACTATGGACTAAATATCTATGTTCTAAGTAAGTTCACGAGGTTTTAACGGTCTAACTCGGTAGTGTACTGATATTCTGGCAATATATAATTAGACAACTCCTTTAGTTCGGAAAAAATTAGAGGAGGGCATCTGAAATCCCTGTGACAATCATGGGCGCCCGCTGCCACTTTTCCGGGGGCGCGGGGCAAAAAGATATATTCGGAATATGTCTTAGCGGCAACCCTGTTACCAGCAGATAATAATACAATCTTTTTATATGGGTACATCAAGTTGGGGTTACATAAAACAATTGTACAGCACCAACAGATGCTATGACTATAAGGTTTCAACTTTCAAACCCCCTCAACTTAGGTGAGAAGGCATGATTCAAATTCCCCGCCCCCGCCCGCAGCGGACGCCCATGTTGACAACCAAACTTACTAACGTGGCGAACACCGATGACAGGTGATTTGTCAATTTTGTAACGCTTGTTTTGCTTACATTTGACACTGTTAACATTTGTTTAAAGATGCAAGTCTTAATGGTTGTATCTCGATCAAAAAGAAGGTTAAACAGTCGAGAAAAACGAAACTGTGCATAAATTGTATCACATGTCCCAAAAAGGCTTCTCTAAGCTCTAGAGAATATTATATTAATTTTTGACTAGTATTTCCTTCATCTTATTCCCGTTGCTTTTTATCGTAACTTCTAGATTTTACGATCGTTAAGTAAGCAGCACGGTTCGGAAATAAAGAATAAGTCTCCGGTGTGATTTGAATTCGCATCCCTTATCCTTTGGGGCCTGCCTTTTTCGGTGACTTTCTCTAAGCCACTAGTCTGATAGTCGGAAAACCAGTGCAACTCACATGGTAGATATTTATTAAGCTTGGACTAGTCTGGCACAGGGTGACAAAGGTTGAGCACCAAATGAGAACCGAACTCACTGCACAATGGCTTGTCAAACACATTTCGTGCGGTAGGATACTACTCGGCTTGTCCTATCTGCAGAAAAGTTTCACCGTCTGCCTTTCCACAATGCCATTTCCGCGGGTGTGAAGCAGAATAATTGCTGGCTGGGTAATCGGCAGAAAGAGTTGTCACCCAGAGTGAAATACCGGATATCCGGCTGACACAACATGGTGTTTCTAATAATCGCAAAATGGCCAACTGACCAACCAATGTCTGCCCAGAACGATCAAGATGTCAGACGTCTTGGAATGGTTTTTGTTAAGAAAAAATCGAACAGCAAGTGGCTTTTGTGAGAATGCGCAAATTTCGCAAATTGTTCTGATGTGTCAATAAAACGATGTTAAAGCTGAACAGAATAAAATTAAATGGCGCCACTGCGTCCAGGAACCGCTTTCTATTGGCCACCCGGAGACAAAGCAATTTAAGAAATGGTAATCTTAACTTTTTCTCTTGGGAGGTATGACCAAGTTACGTGACCTCTGGAAGGCTTCGTCTGTTCGTTCGTTTTGTATAGTAGTGGCGCAAAAGTCACTTTCCATTTTAAAGCTTAAATAACGTTTTAATAAAAGGCTAAAGGAGTTTTCCCTTTAGAAAATATATATATATTTTTTGGACCTTGGAAATGACTTTGAACTAATTGTGGAATATAACATCCCACAAATGCCTCCCATTTTCAGGTATTTCTTTTAGAGAGTAAAACAATAGTAAAACTGAAAATCTCACAAGACTGGTGTACTATTATAAGAGATCAATGTTGGTTTCTAAAGAAATTATAGAGTTGCAGGGTGGCAAAGCGGAAAACAGAATTGGCGAACCGAGTTCGAGTTTCGTCCGAGGCTGATTACCTTGGGAAAGGCATGAGTCCACTCCCCCACTCCATCTATGGGTAAATACCAGGACAGTTGGAGCCCTTTAGCCCTGTATGGCAGCCCATCTAAGAGAAAGTTATTATGACAGAAAAAAAAAACCTACAGCAAGCCAGGTTGAGAAATGGGGAAAGTTGGGCGTCGGGCCAGCACTCCGGTCCCACAAAATCTTATAATTGCTATAGAAACGATGACTAAATTTCCAATGAACAAATCCCATATTGTTCAAAATGGAGACAAACATTGCCCGATATGCCTTGTTGCATGGGAGGACGTTTGATTCGATTTGATTTTGAAAGCAATTTTAACTAAGTTCATAATTTGGTATGTTTACATGAATGAATTATTTCAGAGACAAACTAATTAATTTTATTTACACTTAATAGTTTTAAAGTAAGTGATAAAACCTGCTTAACAATCTGCTTGATTCTCACGGGTGCCCCTCCAATGTGGACTTGAGCCAGACAAAGCTAAGCAAATACTTTGGGAGCCTGGTGCACGGTGATGGTTAACTTCGTTAAAACATTATTGCGGCATCTGTTTATTTTACCCAAAGACTGGAGGAACAAAATGCATATTTGTGATAATTTCCTTCGTTAATTTGGGAACGATGCGACTTTTTGGTTGGTCATTGCTGACTGATTTACTGAATCTGCAATATATCTGTTTTGAGCAGCCTTTTAAAGAATAAGTAAAATTATGAGTCATTTTGTGTATGCACAATATTAAACGTCTAAAAATACGACTTGATCACATAGAAAGCAGTGAAAGGTATAGACTAATTACAACCTTTTTCATGCAGGAGGGTAATGATCCAGTCCGTTATCTCCACTCGATACCTGTGCTGATTTTATTTATATGGAATCAATTAAGAGACTATGAAGGGTAAATTTAATAAATTCTTCAAACTTCAATGAGCTTTTGGGACTACAGTAGTTCGTTATGTTATTAAACCTATAATATGAAAACAAAATGTTTTTAAGGGTTTTATTTATAAATTTACCCAATTAACATGTAAGTTTTTGTTTAATAGTACAGGCTTTTTAACAGATTAAACGAGACAATCATTTACATTCCGTACTATGTAAGGGAAACCGGGGCACAGTGGATCACGGGGCACAGTGAATCATTACAAATGTGAATACACAATGGGACGGCTACTACTTCCTTTTCTCATGTCAACACATCAGCTATCTTATTTTGTGAAAAACTTACCTGCTTGAGCATTGTGTGCAGGCAAAGGGATTTAATTTTAAGCCAAAAGTAATATTCAGAGGCACTCTTACTTTCATTATAAAGCCACAACTATTCAGAATTTTCTAATTATGCTAAATGAGGTGAAATTAAGATTGTGTTAGAATTATTTTATGTCCAAACTTCAATCACTGTTTGCCTTTTTAGAGATCTGAGGTTATCTTTCTCAATGGTATATGTGGTGCACAGTGAATCGGAGCACAGTGGATCACTTCTCGGACTGAGCCACTCTCCACTGGTTGGTTATTCACGGTACCAATCTTTAGAGTTTTCACCCCAACATGGGTCTAGGTTTAGTTGTACTTTTTAATTATAGAATTAATAGAATGTGGAATAAAGATTGGTATCAGGTTTCATGGAAAATGAACTTAGTTTTTTTTAAGTCTTACTCTTTTGTGTTTCCTCAAGTAGAGAACATTGCAGAAATTCTGTTTGATCAGATAGTTGGCATCTTAACATGAACTATGAATTCTCTGTCGACAAGAGAAAATATTCTGATTCTCTGGCATACAGATTTGATTCTTTTAATTAAAAATAATCCTGCTAATTCATTTCGTGTAGTTTACTAGGAAACTAAAAGAGAATTTTAATTTTACTTTTGTATCATTCTTTTTTCTTTTCTTAAATTGCTTTTGAAACTGTGTGAATGTGATTCGGTGTTAAGTGTTTCCTTTAATGTGCCTAACTTTTGCCAACGAATGTTTGAGAGATTTTCATGATTACATTTTGAAACAGCTAAGCTTAGTAAGTAGCAAGAATTGTTATAGTGCAGATCAGGTTGTAGCAGACACTTTCAAACTACAACTCATGGTCTCTAATTGATAATCTCTATACCAAATCTTATATCACAGTTGATACACTAATGTGCAACTCACCCTTGATACCCAAGTAATTCTACCTTTTTATACACTTTAAGCTGATGAATAAGAAAGGTGGTAGGAGTAGATGTCAGCAGTGATAATAGTAGCTGTAGGGTAGTGACCCTACTACCCAATACCATTGCTCTGTAGCAGGAATTAATGATTGAGTTACTGACAGAATAGGGCCATTATAACTATTATTTTGTAGTATTGTTTTACTATAGAAATGCATTGCAAATCAGAAAGAAGGGATTGTTGGGGCTTAGGGAATAATGCAAATGTTATTGACAGAATGGGGCAATTATGTGTATAATTATTATTTTCTGGTATTGTTCTACTATAGAAATGCATTGCAAATCAGAGAGAATGGAATTGTTAGTGGGCAGGAATTGATGAAAGTGTTACTGACAGATTCCTGATCATTTTTTAACCAGAATTACTGTTAGTGGAGAGGATAAAAGAAAAATCATGCACATTATGATACAAGCATGAAATTTGGTGTGTTTGGTCTCCAGAGGTTTCTGATCAAATCTGCCTGATTGGTCATATGAAAATCCAAGATGGCTGCCAAATTGGCCTACCGAAGTTGATTTTCATAGAAATATGTGTAGTTGGACGATTTGAATACCATGGTCTTGTAAGGATGACAGTACAGATATTGCTATGACGAGGATATTAGTGTCATTAGCCTTGATGATGAGAGAATTGCTACCATCTGTTGTTGCATCCCTGGCATGTGCAAATATGTGTGTGTCAGCTTCTTTATGACAGCATGGAGACACAGCATCCAGGGACCTTCTTGTGTTGCTAATGGCATCTTCTGTTTTTGTGACAATGAGTGTTCTTATCCTTTGTGCTTCACACATCTTCTCAGTTTAATTGCTGTCATCTTGAAGAAAGTTTCTCCAGCTGTTTGGGGGTCTTACTTTTGTTCTCATTCCTTGTCCCCTTTTTGACTTGGCTTGAGATTTCAGGCTTGACTTTTTGTACACATCAAACACTATATTCATCCTTTTGAACTTGGCACTGTAGGATTCCACCTTTTGGATGATGTCTTTGAGGTGCGTGGAGGTAGGGCATTGATCAGTTCTAAGCCATCTATGATGACTGCATCTCCCCTTGGTTCTCTGTCTGGAATGTTCTTTTGTGCTTGAAGAATTTCATCCAGCTGTGACTTCTGACATGTATGAAGCTTGCCACTGTTACTGAGAGATGCAGGAGATGACTGGTTCTCATGCTTGAAGAATTCTTGCAAGTCACAATGTCTGCACTGGCATGAGATGAAGAGTAGTGAGAACAACTGGTAGCCATCTTTCAGCACCTTCCCATTTGAACTGCCTTGTTTTAAGACTTGTTTAAAGGAATAAACTGTGTTTTTATTGATTTAGTGATAGAATGAACATTCATCTTTATTCTGTAGCCCCTTCGTGAATGACTGCTCTTTGCCCCGCTAGTCATGTGTATCAACCATTTTGGCATGAGCTGGGTCTGTAATATTCTTTTAACTAGCAGTAGTAGGTTGGCTGACTCTTCTTAGAATGGGCTACAACATTACAAAGAGCACTTTCACCTTCTCATAGAAATCTCTCTGGGCACTCAGTGTCTGCTGCATTTCTTCTGTCAATCCAATGGCCTCTCCATCACCTTTGATGACTGAATTATTTTGTTCATGGGCTTGGTCAATCGCTAGACCAGAGAATTCTCTTCTAGACTTGTGAACAACAGAGTTGCCCCTGTGAAACTCCATAGCCACTTCCGGATGTTGTTGCTCTGCTAGGGACATCATGTCTCGGAGGTGAACTGGGATCCATCACACATAATTGACATTGTTGTTTGCAAAGAAGTAAGGGACCAATTCTGAGAGTGCTTCACAATACAGGTTGAAGTCTCCTTCTCTGCATGAGTGAATCAGGGTGAAAATGGTGATCTCCATGTCCAGCACCAGAACTGGAGCTGTGGACTCTCTAGCCTCTGTTGTTCACACCAGTCTTCAAAGCTAAGAACTGATTGACCAGACTCAGCAGAGCAATAGTCTGTCAACAACAGGTTATCAACCACTTAGCTGGGTAATGATACTGCGATTATTCATTACCAAACACAATATTTGCATTTCCTCTTTTTCACTTATGGATGAACCATCCTGTTTTGTAAATTAATTATTTATACAAAATCAAGATACAATATTTTTATACACTAAAAAACACCTTTTTTATGTAAACCAATGAAAAGGAGCTAACTCCCATAGAATAATATATTTACTATGGAAAAACTTACACCCAAAAACCCAGACAGGGTTTAAAAACCCAGTGTTGGCAGCCTTGTTCCACACCACTGTCTGCTCAGCTGTGACACGTAGCCTACTCAGCCAAATTTACTGCTGGCTAAAGTATGCAATGACACCATTTCATAATTATACCAAGCATCTTTTTCTGGTATTCTGTAAAAACATTTTCATATCAGTGCAAATCAGACAACATATATGCTGATATCAATAGATCTGATAGGCCCATAAAATTGAAATCAGAAACATATACTAGATTATTATATACTCCAGGCAAATTTCAATTGTATCCTCTAATTTAAAAATAACTGTGGCCCAGTGATAGAGTGCTTGCCTTCGGTTCCATGGGCCATGGTTCAATCCACCATCACGTCATACCAAAGAAATATAAAATGGTAATGCCTCTTTACTAGACACTCTGCACAAGGATTAGGATTGAAGAACATCTCCCGAGGCTAATGGGTTAATCACATTGGATACACCGGTTTTCATAAGATCACCAAAAGTTAAGCAACAGCCTGGTCAGTACCAGGTGCTGTAAGCAGAATGAATCTTCGACAGGCCTGGCAAGCCAGAGTTGTGTCTTACTAACAATTGCCCATGTGTACGTAACCGAAGAACAATGATACATACTGTTAACAATTTTTATTTCAAATTAATTTTCACTAGGCAACATAGAAGCCAGTTTGGCATTACACTGACCATTGAAGAATTTTTTTTGTTTTTCTACAGCAAATCCAGCAGGTATGTCTTAGCTAGAACTGTGTACGAGGTCTGCCTGGCAAATATCCAACCATTTAATATTAATGAAAAAATAGCCTACCCAGGGCAATGAGGCCTTAGTCCCCTTCGAAATACTTGCCTTGGCACCTCATACACTTATCCCAGCATCCCTTCCAAAACATTCTGCAAAGTCCATTTTTGGGAACACCATCTTCTGCCTTGTCACATTCTCTTTAATCTTGTTCAGTCTGGAATCTCTTCCCTCTCAACAGTGATTTTAATTTTGGGAAAAACCAGAAGTTATCCAGGTGATGGAATGTTTGCTAAACAACCCTGCACAAGACATGAAGAATGGGCAAGTTCAGTCATTTTGAATGCGATGGTCACAAAGTACACAAGCTCACTCAATGGCATCTCACTGCTGACTGAGTAACCCCACAAGAGAGTTTCTGTTCAAGCATGTCTGGATACTTTCTGGACAGACATCATAAGAATATCTAACTCACTGCAATTTAACCAATAACTAGTCAAGTCTGAATTAATGATATCTAATACGGTTCCATTTACTTTAGAATATCTTTATACATTATATACCAAGTACATAATGATCTATAGAGGACATACATAAATTATTACACCCATGGCTTTTCTTTGTTTTTTTTTAGTCAAATTATACAATTTTTATGATATACAAATTTAATTAACTCACACTAATTTATCATCCCTCGACCTTACCTGATAAATCATCTCAGAAAGAACTAGGTATCTAGATAGTCTAAGTTTTCTTATCCTGTTTTTGACAATTCAACTGCCCAGGTTTAGTGAGTTACTGTGTATATAAACAATACAAAAATAAAATTGGAGTGATACATGTTAACTTTATACAATTACACACATGCAGTAATTTGCACTCAAATATCAGATATTTTTGCAACTATGCGCTTCATAGATATCTTTTGCTTTTCTTGTCCTCATAGAATTTTTGTAATTGGAATCACAGCACTGGTTTTCCTTAGCTTCCAGCTGGATCAAAAAAGTTTTTATACTCATATATAGTTACAAGTATAATTCTGCAGTCGATCCACTGTTATTACTATCTACAGCCCAATTTTGTATCAATGAGTTATGCTAGAAATACACACACACACGTACATGCATACATAATTGGACACAAATTGGTGCTACTATATTGTGCGGTCTACTGAAGTATTTGTAGTCTACAGTAATGTAAGGTCTACTAAGACCCCACTTCACTTAACTGACCCAATTAATAAGAGTAGACTACTAGACCATAAATTTCAATGGTGTACAGGTATACATTGATTAGTGTGGTTAAATCAGTTTCAAACTATTTTCCATACTATTAAAAAAAACACACTGTTCAAGTCTTATAATAATTCAATAATGTGGGTTTTTTCAGCTTATTCTTAGTTACATTAATTTGTACAGCAATACCTTAACCGTACTACATCAAAACCCGCACTAATCAAAAGCACACTATTCAAGGTATGCATGTATATTTTATGACTATGATATAATTTTATTTTTTCTAGTTATTAAAATCCAGCCTTTTCATACATATAATAAAAGATGTGATACGAAAAAATGTCCCAGTATATCATTATTATCATGGTATTATTCATACTTATATATTTTGTTTATACGCTGATCATTAACAAATTCTATAACACGATTTTGTTTTTTATCATCATGCAGTGTAAATATCCCAGGCAATAGAAAGGTAGTAGAAACAGCCCTGTACACTGCACACTACAGTAGCATCCACAGATTTACTGAGTAGTATTACTGTATATGCCGGACTAGAAGAGTATTACAAGAGTATTTGGAGAACTACTGTTCACTGCAACTCATCCAAGCCCCATAACTGCCCATATTGAGCTTTGGTGGCTGGTCCCCCAGTCATAATACCAGCACATTGGATGCAGTGTAATATTTGCATATTTTTTGTAAACTTAAATGTCTGTCTTATATACCGACATATACAGTATACATTGATTACTTCGGACCATGCTTGTTGTTTTTGTCACAATGTTTCAGCCGATATACCCTCCGGCCTTCCTCAGGTGTGTGTCACATTTGGTAGTCTTCTGGGAATGCTGAAGGAAATTATTTATTTAATCCACAAAGGCGCACTGTTCTCATTTCTCTACCTTTCACATCCAGTGTCCTAGTAACAATGCCGAATCAGAGAAAATCAGACAAAAGTTGTATAGAGTATATATTTACTCGGCTTACTCAGTTTTGTATCAGGCTGTATATCTTTCAAAAGAGCATATAAAAGTCTTGCCATGGAATTCAGTATTTGCAACCTAATTTCCCTTTCAACTCTTAACATCATGAACCGCTCAAAATCACTCCTAATTGACAGCAGAGCTCTCCTGTGGTGGAAACAAATTTGTTTAATTTATTATGTCAGATGGAATAAAAATGAAATACAATTTTTTACCTAAAGTGGAAAGGGAGGTAACTTTGATCAATGGTTATTCCCCTTGAAGTTACAGCATTTTCTTTTATGAAACTGAGAGTTAAAATATTCTAAGCCACTGATAAGTGATTTTACAAAATTACTACAAGAAGTCGATCTTTTTTTTTCCAAATAAAGCTTTTAATTTACAAAAACTGTGAACTGATACAAATCAACAAGAATATATACACATATCTACATAAAAATATAGAAATCATTGCATAATTTGAGATTAAAAAGGACATATCTGTTAATAATCAGCATCTGGCTTAACAAACAAGATATCTAAATGGTCATAAACAGCATGTGCATTCATGTTGCATTTGTTTGAATATGATGCGAATGATAACATTGAAACATAATGCATAATTTATTTTTCAGACAATTACTGACAATAAAAACATTGTTTTAAAAATCATTTTCATACTTTTTGCAGATGCACAGATTAATATCTACTTATTAAAAGTTCCTGCTGAGTGGAAGAAAACTGATCAGTTATATAATTAAATATATTATTTTTATTCATATTTTTTCAATAGAATATGATTACTTTGCCAAGTGGCTCTTGAGCAAAACTGAGTTTTACTGCTTTAAAAAAGTCTGTAAAAGTTTCTCTTTTTGATTTATATTTTATATTTTATATCCTACAAAGATGGGGGTGGTTGCTGCTGCTGCTGCAAAGGCGGGCACTGACTGGCTGCTTGTAGCATAGCTTTGATTGCACGGGCTCTCATCTCCAGTTCTAAAATTTCCATCTGGGTCCTGGCAAGGACACGGGCGGGGACAACTCGCTCTTTTGCAGGGATGGCACCTCCCGGGGTAGAACCAGGTATTGCAGGGGTATGAGTGTCGGAACGGACACCAATCATGTTGGTTGCTGCAACACTCGAAGATGCTGTCGCAGTAGCTTGAGACAGGAGGGCAGAGACAGAACAACGTCCACAAATGCAGTAGTCACTCCCACTGCAGGCAAATGGGCGGACACTGCTGGTGGCATTCCACTGCTGTGTCTTTTGCTGGCGATGATGGTGATGATGATGATGGTGGTGATGGGGGTGGTGGGGCTGCGATGTGGAGAGAATTGACACGTTCTTCACTTTCCGTGTTTGGGCTTGGGCAATGTTGATAGGAACGTCTGAACAGTCCACCTCGAGGGTGTGTCGGTAAGGTGGGAGAAGATGAGCTGAAATGTGCGGTCTTGATTGTAATTGCCCCGCCTCTGCTGGTAGGTGGATGACCGATGGCTGGTCAGACTGCCGCATCCAGTGCGAGCTAGCTGCATGGCTCTCAGGGCAGCTGGTTGAAACACCAGTGCCCATTGTTTGAAGACTGTATCCGGCCACTTGGATGTTTAATGATTGATTATCCTATTAAAAAAGATAGAAAAAGAAAAACACTACATTAAAAATGAATATGCTACACATTGATGGTAAATGTTTTTTTTTTAAAGCGCCATCAAACACTTTCAAAGCAAAAAAGTTGAAGATAATTCTGAAAAACATTCTTGAATGAATAAATTTTCGAGTAGCGAACGAGAGAGATGTTCTGATGATGAGAATGAAAGAAACATTAAAATATTGAAAGCAACTTCATCGACACTTTTTTTAATTAAATATTCATTACATAATTTGTCATTCAAACATTTATTGCCAGGTATGTTATTCAAAATTACCTTTACTCTCATTTTTATCTAAAATCTTAGTTTATGAGATAATTTAGATGGTTACTTAAAAAAAAGAATTAAAGGGAAAATGATAACCACTCAAAAGCTAATCAGAGAGGTTGGCCTTTAGAAAAACAAAATAAGACTACATGTGAGAAATATCAATAAACATGGAGCACAAGTGAACAAATTGATAAAGATAGAAGAGATGTAAAAAAGATATAAATATATATAAACCATCAGAATATCATGTTCTGGTACATTGACACTAATATGGGTGATGCAATACCAAGAAGCATTTCTATTTTGTATCAATGATTACCACAAAGGTAGCTATCTTCTCAATATTTTGCTGAATAAATTAGTAGTTATTTTCTATGGTTTTGAGAAGGATTAACATTCAAATAGTTCTTCGGACAATTGAACTCCTCCTTGTTGTTTGTGTTGTTAACACAACAGTTTGGCCGATCCATTTTTCGACCTTCCTCAGGTGTAATATCCGAATGTGATAGGACAAACAGAAGTTTTTAATTTAAAATTAATTATAACGTGGGATTCGGGTGTTTCTTTATCCTTGTCTTGTCGGGTTTGGGTTTGTTGATTAGCAGTTGTTTAGTGATTAAAGTTAATTGTCTAGATTTGTCAGATAAAAGAAAAAACAGACTAAATCAAAAATGATTGTATTTTTGTTCATACAGACAAATTTTCACCTTTTTGTTATTTTTTTCCTAATGTTTCAGTGCTATAACATCCAGTCTGAAAGATGTAAAAGTTATTTTTTAATGAATTTTTTTATTGTACATATTAATCAATAGACTGAACAGTTGCATACCCAAGCGTGAAGTGACAGTTTTTGGTAATTATTTGGATTAGGTTCACAAAGATTTTAAAAGAAAAAGGAGGTAACTAGTATAGATGGTGTAATGATACAAGCCAAATAAACATTATTATTTAATCATTAAACCCTAACAATTATTTAAGCTGCTGCTGCTGCTAACTTATTACGGAACAAATGAAAGCAGAAAACCTGAACATTCAAAACAGTTTTAAGATCTAATTACAAAGGATATAATTTAGGGTTAGTCTTTAGGGTTAGGGTTCCAATTAACAACAATAAAAGATTAAATATTTTGTTCATTAAAGATTTATGTGTCAGGACTTGAGAATTCTCTAGAAGAAAATGTTTTTTCTTTCAATTTTAGGTGCTTTTAATCCATTTGACCCTACAACCATCCGGAAATTTGTTCAGGTTTTATGAGGGGGTTCTATTTACAATGTAACTATAATGCTATAGTCAGCATTTCCTGCCATTTTACTGGAAGTACAGGGGGATAAATATATAAAGATGAAATAACACTGATAAATAATTGGAAAAATTAGAAACACTAACACCAAACCTACCTACTAACACTAACAGTAACACTGAAACTAAAACTACCTACTAACCCTAAATCCTAGCCCTAACTACATGCCATAAGTAGGGGTCATGTTTGCAAATCTTTCGTTTTGAGAAAATAAACGAAAACATAAAATAGAAAAAGAACTTGTAGGTCTTTTTGGTAGAGTTGGATATACAGTTGAAATTGATATAAAAAAATGATTAAGTAATTTTTCTTTGTCTTTTCTGACAGTGTTTCTCCACACAAACTCATATAAATACAAAGTACAGCGTCCATACTAGTTCTTTTCTTTCAAAATTTTTTTCTCTTTTTTGTAAAAGAAAGGGGTGATCAATGAATAAGATACTTAAGATCACTAAAAAATGCTGTCCAAACTAATGGACCAATTTAGCATAAACTTTCATTGTAAATTGAACCACCACTAAAACCATAGGGGACTTAAAAAAAAGTACTTGGTGATATATTGAAAATACACGTCTTGTCTTAACTTGGCGAGGATCAGTCTAAAATTATGCAGTCAATTGTAATTCTTCATTTTTATCTGTAAAAATTTCTTTCTCTTTGTTTCTCTTATTCGTCTAATTCTCCAATACCATTTATTAAGATTTAACATTTATTTTAGTGTGAAAAACAGTATACAAATTGTATATACAAGCACACATCATAACACTCTTATGTACACAATAACTAGGGCCTTTGCGGTGGTGTAAAACACATCATAATTCTTTTTTAAATTATTTACATCTGTTGATAGCACTACATAATATGGTAATGTATTCTATAATCATTTTCCTGTGCTTCAAAATGGAGAACAATAACCTGAAATTTAATTCAAACATCCCACACATAAATGCTGTGTTTCACAGACCACAATGGAAACAGAATTTTTTAAAAATGAACTAGAAAAAAGAAACACATGTCAATGTAACAGTGACATCATTTTGAAACTATGGCGGAAAACAGGGTCAAGTTTTACATTATAGTAACATATTATGGTAATCTATTTTATAATCATTTTCCTGTGCTTCAAAACGGAGAACAATAACCTGAAATTTACGTCCCACATGCGAATGCTGTGTTCCATTTTGAAACTATGGCAGAAACCAGGGTCGAGTTTTACATTATAGTTACATCGTAAATAGAACCCCCCTTGTAAAACCTTGTAAAACCCTGTAAAACCTGAATAACATTAAAAATATGCGTTCTGTCTACATTTGGTGATAATTGGTCCTAAATTACATCCTGGATTTTTTTTGACCTGTGAACAGAAAAAAAAAGAGTGACGTAACTTAAGAATTTTTACCACATGCTTCGTGCTTGATAAATTTGTTCTTAATTAATAATAGTCCTTGCCACTTGAACCATTTTTTATTATTATTATTATTTAAAACAGTATATCTGATAATGGTAACAAAAATATATCAATCAAATATAGAAAGAAATAAGCCAAAAAAACTGACAAAATATGTTGAAAATTAGGAAATAAAACAGAGCATACAACTATGTATACATCAGAAGTATTCACATACTTTCACAACACATATATATATATATATATGATTTTGTACTTAACTAGCTAAAATACACCCTAAGAAGAAAGAAAGAAAAACGCCTTTATTTAAGAAAATAACATACATTCAAAAAACATGTGCTGCAAGGGGAGTGTGGTCTTACTGTAAAGATATTCTTCCATCCAATTCCCCCAAAAATATTACAAGTAGTTACAAACTTATTTACTTTAAT
>VCCN01007040.1:3007185-3023517 GCA_006491835.1 Architeuthis dux | reverse complement strand
TTGAACAAGCAATATGTGATGAAAAACGCCCAAAATCTTTCTAAAAATTAATTTTATTGTGGAAATCTTTGTGCAATTCGTAATGAGAATGATTGGAGAAGATTATTTATTTTCTATGTTTAGAACAGGAGATTAGTTAGTTTCTGGTCGGTGATAAAAAGAAAATGCAACATAATCTTTTTCTTTCCTTTTTAGGCTTTCATACTTCAAAATTATCAGTTTTTGGCCTGACCAAAATAAACCTTTTTGGCTTCCAGATTCATGGATCTCTTTGGAAATATAGTTTAAAGCCTGCCCCGGAGAAATATCTAAAGCATAGAACCATTTTCTTAGGGAAAAATGCAATTTTCAGGGAGAAACCACTTAAGACATAATTTTTATTTTTATAAGAAGATTAACAGCAAGAACTAAGTATGTAAACTAATTGAAAGTTAATGGTTTCAGAAATACTTTATATTGAATTTATCTCCTCAGTGGTTAGGGACAAGTATTTAGCACCGCTACTTGTCCCTAACCACTGAGGCAGGGGTTTATCTTTAATTTGAAGTTTCATTGAAAATAACAATGATCATATAGGGAAATAATGTTAATCACAACTGGAATATAGGCAATAAGTCAATTATAAGTCACTTAGTAGCTAATACACTGAATTTTGTTTATAAAAGGGTTTATCAAACAAATTTAATATTAAAATCCAAGTATATGAATTTGTTTTTATTTTACAAAGAAATATTACCAAATCATATCGTTTTCTTGTGGCCCGGTAGCACATGCTTTGATGCCCGGTACTGGTCTGTGGCCTGATGGTTGGGGACAACTGTTTTAAAACAATTCTGGCTTTAAAGGTACAATAGAAACAGGGAAGTTCTATTAATATCAATTCACAGTTCTAATTTGATATGCCTTTTAGAACAAAGTTGAAAAGTGTTATAGGGATAAAATGATAAGATGGGACTATGGGATAGTAAAAGAAGTAGGAAACGGCCAGACACAAGATGGAGGGACGAGATATAAAAGTTTGCCGGTAAGACTTGGCAGAGATTAGCACAAGATAGGTTGTCATGGAAGGAGATGGGAAAGGCCTTCGTCCAGCAGTGGACTCATAACGGCTGATGATGATGATGATGATGATGAACTTACATGTGTGTGTGTTTGTGTGTACTTGTATCTATAATGATTCAAGAAGTTCATATATAATATACATATTCATCAGACATAGTCACATATGTTACTACACATACATGTATATATATTTACATAGATAGTTGTATAGACTGTGTTATATATATTGATGCATTGATAATGCAATTAGATATATTTATTTCATTTCCTATCTACAGCAACTGACAAAGAGAATATTTGCATAAGTTCATATTTGCTTCAGTGTACATATGTACTTACCTGTCATACTTGCTGGCTTCAACTGATGTATTTCTTGAAATATTTCTATTTGAATGCATATATGCACAGGTCTTCAATAGTGTGTTTGTATCATTTTATGTGCACATGGATTGTTCATGTGAAACTAGGTGTGTGTGTGTATGTATATGCTTATGTTGTTGCTCCCTTTAATAAAACTAACCTTTGCTGTTGGGTCGCCAGGCACATTCACATAAGCTAATAAATAAAGGTTTGATTCAACTCCAAAGTGATGTCCATCCTTTCACACGGACATTCCTGGAGCCATTCTTGTCATATTGTATCTAATATCATTTGGAAAGAGATGCAACAAAAGTTATCCTTGCAAGATCTTGCAAGCAGCATGCTTACAACTCTGTATTGTTAAAATAACTCAACTGGCAAAATGGTTGGTTATAGATCAAATTACATTGGTACTTTTTTCCATTTAGACTGATACCATATGCCAGATACAGATACTGATACTGATAGGAGACCGATCACCATGGCCCAGTGGTAGAGTGCTTGCCTCCAGTTTGGTAGACCAAGATTCAATCCACTGCCGAATCATATCAAAGACTTTCAAAATAGTATTCAATGCTTCTCTGCTAAGCACTCAGCACAAAGACTAGGCTTGAGGAACCGCTCCCCTGAAGCTAAGGTCTTAGGGTTCACATAAAATCACCAAAGTTAAGAGACGTCGAGCCAGATCAGTACCTAGATGGGTGACTGGTAATCTGGAAGTGGGTCTTACTAACAATTGCCCATGTGTACCTAACCTTGCGACCCTCTCGAATGATGATAAATACATACCAATGATAGGGCATCATCAAATTTATAACTGAACCAGAAATCTACAAAGCAAAGAACAAATCTCTTCCATTTAGCTGTTGTGGGTTGGATATTAGTACATTGATTTATATTAATCATTGTAATCCACAACACTGATTTTTGCTGGGTTTAGGTTATTCATGTGTTCTGACATTTATATGTATCTATATATCTATCTATGACTTTGCCGAGCCCTAACTGTTCATAGTAGAAACTTGAAATTTTCCAGACACACTCACTTCAATGAGTACGGAAAATGCTTTTTTGTTTTTTGAAAATACCACCACCCCCTGCGTGGGGGGTTCAATTTTCAATGGAAGTTTATCCTAAATTGATCCCTTAGTTTATGTCCGGCCACAATCATGCTTTTTTTGTTTGTTTAAATCATGAATTTATGGTTTAACCCATTACTGGTAGCATTTTCATCAAGCTAACTTAATTTTACCACTATTTAATTTATGAGGTAAAAAGAAGTGATGGTGATTCATAATTTCCATTGGAATGCTAGTTTTGTTTGTTTTCAAGCCAGATATTTCTTGATTTAAGGCTGTGCAAATAAATCTGGTCAGCTAAGAAACAAAATAGGATTAAAGACCAAGCAGACTTTAGTCAAATACTTTACTGGCAGAAATATCTTTACATTCTCATAATAAATCATTTCTAATGCATTTTTGCACAAAGATTTTAAGACTGTGAGATTTACATGTCTGACGTCAAGGAAGTAGGGAAGGAGGTAATTTTCAGGATTTGTTCTTCAGTATGGGAGGGAAAATCTTACTAAGTATACAGTATAGGAATGATAACTTAGACCAGTAAAGTTACTTTCTTTTGATCAGTTAATAGATGAACAATAATTGTGTTCATACCAGGATCTCCATAGGCTTGCACCCAGGCTTATGCCCTGGAAGTGTCACTTCAGTTTTGTTCCATTGTCTATCAAGATAGAAGGAGGCCTACTACTACTAATAATAATAATTTTATTACACAAAGCATTTGTAAATTCAATGACACATCACACACAGTAAATTCAAATATACTGATGCCTAGCAATGAGTAATGCCTTTCCTCAATAGATCTTTGAGAAAAAACAAAAAAAAAATCTCATTAAAATTAAAACCCATGTGTATACCTGTTGGATTGTTAAATAAAGACTACTCTCACTGTTATTGTGATGTCACCCCCTGCTACAAATGATGGCAGAAAAAGTGTTTGCTCAGCTGAATGGTGTTCGAATTCTTTCAAAAATTGATTTTTAGACGCATACCTTCAGGTCGAAGTCGTAAGTGAAACAGAGGAAGACAGGTGTTACAGTTCAAGTAACCAGAAGTTTATTGTTACAGTATCAATCAGATACAAATATGTTGACAGGACACAAGTGGTTTCCAATCAACACTGAGAACAGTTCATTACAACCTTCTCCACATGTATAACAACTGGTGACAAAAAGAACTAAAAGGTTGAATTTATAACAGTATCAGAAAAAGCAACATTTTATATAAATTTTATTTGATAAATTCATTCTTTTTCCTCCATTAGTATATGTATCTTAACTTTATAACTACTGCTTCATGAGAAAATTGCACAGATTATAGAAATATCATTGGACAGCTGCTGCCAAACGAAGTTGGAAGAGGTGTATATATATTTACTCATGTTTAACCATTTGTCCACAAAATAAGTCAAAAGGTTCGTATTGCATTTCAATGACATTTTGAGTGGGTCATGGGCGAAGAAACAATTGATTAAATTTCGGGGTGGATCCAGGAATTTGTTCTTTCTTTGAGAGATAGTTTTCACATATTAAGACAAGAGTCTGAAACAAGGAAAATCAAAACTTACACGGTTACCTCCCCTGCATTGTAGCTATATATATGAACTGATGTTCATTCAGTTTTTAGTTAGTGTATGGCTTTGGCAGGGGCGTGTGTTTTCTGAAATCTTTATAGTTAGTTAAAAACTACTCAATCAAATATAAGATAGAAAAGTCAGGTTATGAGTAATGCTTTTTTACTTGCCTGCCATACGATTGTGTACAGAACTATACTAGATTCTTATTAGACTGAATTCATGAGGCCTGTGCTTTATCATGGGCAACATTCTTCTCTACAAATTCTTTCCCATAAAATATATTCCCTGTTCTGAATCACATGTCAACTGTCAATTGCATTACATTGGTATAAGGCCACAAAATATTCATATCCCATCAAGTTCAGGAGGCCCATTTAATATTATAGACAATGCAATTCTTCTGGGGTTTTATCATAAAAAAAGAGGGCTGGACACGGCTGAAATTGGATCTGGCATAGGTAAATGTTTCTTCTTTACATGTTTGTATGCACATGAGTATACGGACACACACATACGTGTGTATGCATATGAGTATACAGACACAAAATGTGTGTATGAACATGAGTATACAGACACACACACGTGTGTATGGACATGAGTATACAGACACACACACGTGTATGTATGCACATGAGTATACAGTCACATACACAGTGGATATGTGACAAAAATATGGGATTGAAAAGAGGAAAAACTGAAGACAATAACTATAGAATGAATAAACTATCCATCCAAATATGTAAAGAATGAATGAAAAAGAAATGGAGAGAAAAAGCCAAAAGAATGAGAAAAGAGAAAAAGCCAAAAGAAATTAAAAGGATGATGATGAAGAGAGTAAACAACGCAAATAATATGTCGAGGGAATGGTGGTTGCAGGAGCCTTTGGTGAAGAAGTTTAACAGGGAGAGGCAAGAAAATGGCGGCCCATGTCAGAGGGCAGTAATGAGAATTGTCAGAACTGTTGGACATGTTTAATAGTTTTTGTTAAAGAGGGCAGCTAAGGGCAAATGGGGTTATATTAAGGGTTAGGGATAGGATAAGGCTGTTAAAGAAGGGGGGAGGCAGAAGAGAAACATAAAAATAGAGAGTGAATAGGGGGGAGGAGAGTGTGTGAAAAGCTGAAGAAAAGAGAAGGAAAAGATTTTGAGTATGATATAGAAGTGATTGGAAACAACACCCAGGCCCCATCCCCCCTCCCGGGAGGAATGGGGGTGGGGCAGAGAAATGTAGTTGAGCAATAAAGAACAGAGGTAGAGATATAATTGGATAGAGAAAGAATACAAAAAGAGGAGATGATAAATAAAGGAGAGGGATGAACATAGAGGAGAAAAAAAGGTCTGGTTAGTCACTCAATAGAAACCATCACTTGACCAAAGTCTTTTGGCAGCATGCCGTGTTGGGGGTGATCAAGTAAAAAAATTGGAAAATGGGGTGATTGATGAATAAATCACTTCTCTCACCTTTTGTTGGGCAGTAATCACTAAAAAAAGTTTAAAAACAAGCGCGAATGCTGCTGGACACAAACCAAGGGACCAATTTAGCATAATCCCCACTAAAAATCTATTTTGGGGGTAATTTTCAAAACACAAAAGAAATCTTTTCTAGATCTAATAAGGAATGCATGTTCAAATTTTCAGCCCTCTAGCTCCATTGGTGCAGCCTATACGACCAACATATAGGTAGCCAGCCAAACTCACTTACAAACTGAAGAAACCTATACTGACAGAAAAGATGTTAAGAAGGAAAACATGGTAGAGTAGTAAATGGAGAAATTAGAAGAATCCGATTGAACTAACAAAATTATCCAGGAAAAATGAATACAATAAAATATCAAGCGAAGACTTGAACTAAACAGATGATAGTGAATAGCAAGAGAACAAATATGGTTTTTCAACACATTGACATCACTGTGGGTCATGTAGTACCAAAGATCCTTATCTTTTAAATGGAAATGTTCTCTTTGTGAAGAAGACAGAAGATATCTCTGTCATATCTATCCATGGCAAAAAATGCAATAAAACACAGAGAGAACAAGAATGAAGAATTCTGAAGTCAAAAGAAAAGTCTAGTTGGCATGACTCAAAGAGATTTGTACTAAGATGTGCTTTCACAGACATGACATTCGCTCTTTACGCAGAGCTTATTAAATGAAAGCCAAAGAGGAGACTTAGCTGGAAGTCGATATTACAAATATAAGGCTGACAGCAAAGGAAAAATGTATTTGACTGTTCTGAAATTAGTTTTCACCGTTCAATAGTTGTTATACGAAAATAAACAAAAATTTTACAAGTATATGACTGACTACAAAGAGAAATAGCAATTTACTAAGGCTAAAAATCAATACTTTCCTTTAAGCAATGTTAATATTTATACCTAGTGGATACTGTAGATTTTATAAACATTTTACTGTTTTTTTTACTGCTAGGGAACAAATGGGTCATGGTAAAATATAAGAATCAATGAGAAGTGAAGCAAAGATATTATTTATCACCAGTAACATTTGCTCTGAGCAATGAATACCCCAAATTATTTAATTAAACACTATAAACCTCTTACAAGAAGCAAAGGAAAGCAACTAGAAGTGAAGCAAAGATATTATTTATCACCAGTAACAATCGATCTTATCAATGAATAACCCAAACCCTAAATTATTTAATTAATCACTACAAACCTCTTACAAGAAGCAAAGGAATGCAACTAAAAGTGAAGCAAAGATATTATTTATCACCAGTAACAATCGATCTTATCAATGAATAACCCAAACCCTAAATTATTTAATTAATCACTACAAACCTCTTACAAGAAGCAAAGGAACGCAACTAGAAGTGTAGCAAAGATATAATTTATCATCAGTAACAATTGATCTTATCAATGAATAATCCAAACCCTAAATTATTTAATTACAACAAACCCCTTAAAAGAAGCAAAGGAAAGCAACTAGAAGTGAAGCAAAGATATTATTTATCACCAGTAACATTTGCTCTAATCACTGAACCCAAACCCAAATTATTTAATTAATCACTACAAACCTCTGTATAAAAGCTTTTATATTCCCTTTGCTTCTCATTGTTCCTCGTTGCTTCTCGTATTTTACAGGGACTGCAAAAAATGTCACTTCTGTCTTGGTTTTTTTTTTCAAAATGATATTTACTCTTAATATCATAGACAGCTTGATACCAGTACTAACTGACATTGGAACTCTTCAGTGAATAGAATAAAGAAAAATAATGGCACACTTCTGTGAATAGAATCAAAAACTTTCTTAAAAGTAACTAGTGTGGAAGTGGGGTAACTTTGATCAGTGGTTATTCCATTGATATTTACATTTTAATTTTATTATATGAATTTAAGAGTTAAAGATTTGGCAAATCTCTGCCCACATAACTGATCACAGTTGAATACAAGAATTATTTGGGGGGGATTTTCATTACATGTGGATATCACAGGTCTTGTACATTTTAATTTGACAGCCAGGGGGAAGAAATTTTGCTTTGCTTTGATATTAAAGTTTTCTCTGATCGAAGTGAACAGGTGGAACCGAGAATCATCAAGCTGGCTGAACTTCAGTCTTTTTGCCCTGACCTCTGAGGTACACCCACAGATGCTGTTTACTGGAATTAGCGAGTGAGAAGGAGAAATTTGGGACTGAATATGGCAGTTTTCGCTTTACAATTTGTCACTGTAACTTTGTTGCATTCAGGATGCAGAGGAAAAATGGTTTATGGTAAGAAGAAAGCAGATTAATGTGTGCAGTGGAAGATTCGAATTGGATTGTCAGTGTGCATTCGACCCAGAAAGGAAGTTGGGTGTCTTCAAATTCAGCATGACATGTCAGCTTGATAATGCGCATTTCGGTGGGCAGAAGCGTTCAGTATTTTCAGCGACAATATATATTGTGCAATGAAAGTGCGGGTGGCCTAACAATTAGCGGCACAGAGAATGGAATCTGTGAGCCAAGTTCTAACTCCAGCTGAGACAGTTTGTGTTCATTTTGCACTAATGCCCTTGGAAAAGGCAAGAATCCATCTCTTCTATACCAGCTATGGGTAAATAGTGGGGAAGACTATGCTCTCTAGCCAAGGTCGGCAACCAGTCTAGGAAATGGACAAATCTGATTCTAAACCAGGGAGTGGGGCCCACTTAAGGCTGCAATGCGTTGTGGAGTGTGAAGAGCATGGCGTGACACGAAAAGCACCCTGGTCATCCATTGCGTACCAATCTGTCTCAAGCCATCTTGACTATGTATTTCTACTGGACCTAAGCAGAGAGGGATGATAGATTGCAGCGGACGACTTGCACAACTCTCATTGACTATAATCCAAGTCATGACTTCAGATGCTTGCAATGCACCACAGCTGGTGCACCACTCAGAATCTGAAGCTATGATCATCTTTGACAATGAAGGATAAAAATCATGATAATATTTTGCAGTCAAGTGATAAACAATCATGAAGTTAAGCATTCATTTCCAACAATCACATGAGTCAGGCTTACTGATCCACAGTTCAAGAAGAAAAGCACATTGTTTTATTTCCAGCCGAAGCATAGGTATGTAAGCTAAACCCTTAGAGAAATCCATAATAATTAAGACATTAAAATATAAGTTAATTTTCCACTAAGTAAAAAAAATTGCAGATAATATTTTTTTTTAATGATTGTATATTTCAGTTAAAAAAAAAAAAAAATACAAAGCCTAATTTAGTCGCACACTAAATTAACTACAGTTTACCAGCCATGAACTATGGATGCGAAACATGGAAATTAATAAAAACGAGCTGAAAACCAACTTAGACTAACATAGCTAGCCATGGAAAGATCAATGCTAGGGATAACTCTAAGAGATGGAAAAAGATCAACATGGATCAGAGGGAGGACTACAGTGAAGGATATTATACAAATAATTAAGCAGTAAAAATGGAGATGGGCTGGTCACTTAGCAAGAAGAAATGACAATAGATGGGGGAAAAGACTAACCACAGTAGAAAAAGACCAGATACAAGATGGAAAGATGAGATAGTAAAGTTTGCCGGTAAGACATGGCAGAGGTTAACACAAGATAGGTCGTCATGGAAAGAGATGGGAAAGACCTTTGTCCAGCAGTAGACCTAATAACTGATGATGATGATGACAATGTCACATTGAAAAAGAATTCTTGCCATCTTAAAAAGTTCTGAGATCAAGTACCATTACTATTCTATGAATTATTCAGACTAATATCCTCTTGCATGATAGATGTACCAAAGTGAACAAACACTCGCTGCTGGTTAACATGCATAATTTGAATGATTTTGTTATCATCTCATGGTGCACACTAGTTATTTACTTTTGATTTTCTCTACACTGTTAAATGCATACTTAGGTCAGCACTTAGCAGTCTGCAGTTGTAGTGCAGTTTTCTGTCTTAGAGTGGATATTGAATTCATACTATTTGTTGAACACGAATTTAGGAAAAAAAGGTGTGTTATGTTAAAACGCCTGAAACTTGAAATCTATTAATTTTATCGTGGGTTATTAATAGAAGAAAGATTGTAGAAAATTATCAACTAGAAATAATTTCTGCAGACCATATATGTCCGAAAATAATCGTTGTTGAAAACAATATTTACATTTGTGAACTGGTGGAATAGTAGTAATAACATTAGGACATTTTTAGCCACATTTTTACACACATTTTAAAATTCCACTAAAAAAATACTAATGGGCCGATTTTAATAAAACTTTCAGAATGTATTAAATTTTGGATGAATTTTCATATGAGAAGTGCTTCTCCACCATGACATGGAAGGCAAAATGACAGGGAATCTATTTTTAATGTGATCATTTTTGAGAAAAACAACATTTGGTTGAAAAATTGTTGCTCTATTTGGACAGATGGGGCAGCATCCGTGACTGGTCGGCACAGTTGTTTTGTGACATAAGCAAAACAAAAAAAACTCATTAATGCAGTCCACACACTGTTTTATTCACAGGGAACACTTGGCCTTCAAACCTCTCAGTGAAGAACTGAAGTCTGTTTTGAGTAACATGATTGTCAATTTTATCAAGAGAAGAGCTTTGAATTCAAATCTTTTCAGTGCATTATGTGAAGAGATGGTGGCTGAGCACAAGCATCTGCTCTTTCACTGTTCCGTGAGGTGGCTGTCATATGGCAAAGTATTGTGCAAAGCAGGATTTTTAGCTTTAATGCTAATAAAAACTTAGCAGCGCAATAGACTTAATGCAGCATGGGACACAAATAAAAACCCTCATAATAAATAAACAATCTCACAAATAAGAAAGCAACTTTTGTGCTGTTTTTCCCTGAGAGTTTTTGTAAGATTTGTGTTTATTTATCAAAATATATGTCTAGTTGTAATGTGGTTTCTGAATGTCTGAGTTAGAGGTATGGGGCCTAGGTTTTGTCCGAAGTCAAGAAGGTGGGCACCGGCAAAAAAAGTATGAGAACCAGCAGACATTTATTAAAACCAAAACAACAAAAATCAGGATTTAGTCTGAATAATTTAAAATCTATGCTAAATTTTCTTAACTCTTAATTCATATACACATTTTAAGTCAAGGGTAATAATTTCTGATTTCCTTGCACCTTTCGGTAATTTTTTATTTATTTTTTTTTTTTTTTAATCAATTCACAGAGGAATTCTATTACTTAAAAATTCTTTTCATTAAAGATTAGAAGTTTCAAGCAGTTCATGAATTTAAAGAGTTAAATTTTAATTTTCATGCAGCAAACAAAATTTGGGAAAACTGGATTCATATACTTTGATATTAAGGCTTCGCTCTTGACGGTTTTCTGATTTGAGCATATTGGTGTTGACAGTATTGCTAAATTATTCCAAATCATTATATGACATAAAATATTTTCAATGCATCTTTCTTTTCAAACTGTCTTCAAGATCTTCCTTTTCATATTTCTCTAAATTTTTCATATCATTGGCTTGATTTTTTTATTATCTTGTTGCCTTCTTTTTTCAAGTCTATTCATATTTCTCTTAAGACTTCAGTTGTTTTTTTTTTATTCCTTATTCTTTTATCTATATTTCATTAACCTTTTTATTTTCTCTAGAATATCTTCCTTTTATTTTCATTTTGTACTTTTTTCTTTATTTCCTCCCTATTTTCCTGTCAATGACAGGCAGAAACCATGAAAAAATTCAAGGAATGAAAAGTTGTTAATATTTGTATTTGAAACTTGATAATTTAGAAATTCTTCTCCATTGTGTCACCTTTAATTACTAGCATCCAAAATAAAAAAGGGGGCTTATCAGCCCCAAGTGGAAAGCACAAGCAGAAGGAGGTTGCTGTTGTTTTATTTTAATTTTTTGTTAACCCCCCCCCCCCGGAAATCTTGGTGAACGAAAGGAAAATACGGGAAAAAACAAACAAGAGAATAAAGAAGGAGAGAAAGGCAAATGAAGATGATGGAGAAAATGACAATCGGATGATGAAGCGAATAAAGGCAAGGATGATGATGATGATGATGATGCTATCAATACTAAATGACAGTGATTAACTCAACTTCAAACCTCTAACCCTGACCCAGCAAAGAAAAATTTTAAATAACAGATAAAAGGATAATAAAGATGAAAATGCGAATATTAATAACATTAACATTAGACTAAGAATAATGATAACAATAAAACTTACATTAAAATAATAAAGATAACAAAATGGGACAACGATCCATATATATATAAAACGCAATGTGTGTGTAACTCAATGACAATATGATGTTAATCGTTGCAACAATAATTTAAGAATGCGAACAATATTGCCTTTGTGGGTAAAACTTTTTAATGCGCAGATACTGCACTCTGATCCTAAGCAAAAGTGCCCAGGAGCAACACTTTGTTCCCAGACAGAGTGCACAGATACTACACTCTGATCCTAGGCAGAGAGTTAGGGAGTGACACTTTGATCCTTGGCAGAGTGTACAGATACTCTGATCCTAGGCAGAAGTGTCAATCCATACTTAAATAATCCCGTCATTTATTATGGGTACTATGCTAGTTAAGACTTATAATCTGTACAAAACAATCCAAAAAGCAGCTCAGTTTAATAGAATGTGAATCTTCTGGATGTATTGAGAGACAATTGAATACTAATAAAGCTTGATAAAAAAAGGGCAGTAAACTTGTTTGAATATAGTCAAATGTTGAAACCTTGAAAAAATCAAGAAAAAGATTAGATGAAAAATAACTAAATTGAAAAAAACTCTTTACTGCAAAACCTAATCTCTATATTACAAGCAGGGCCTCCGAGAGGAATTTCATAAGGCGGTGCAAAGCTGTTTTCTACCCCCACCCTCCATGTACACTGCAGAAACGCCCTCATCTTTTAGCCATCATGTTTTCTTCTGCTATAACCCTTTTAGCATGTCATACTATATTCATCCACCAGTAAATGATAAAGTCAACCTATTTTATTAATGGACATATTGTATTGACAAAGTTTTGATACACAGATCTACCCAAGAAACTCTTGGGCTCCTTTCTTTGGCCTTCAAGCCGCACCTTGGCACTACAGGCCCCAGTGTGATGCAACCAGCTCCACCCCACCCCCCTCTCAGAGGCCTTGATTACAAGTATATTAAGTGTATAACTACAAATGTGATGTTTAAATACTGCTCAACTATGCAACATACAGTGATAAGTTTTCAAAGACAGACTTCTAATAAATGTCCTTGAAAGAGAAAGAATCTAGGGGGAGATATTAAATCGAAAATGTTATTTGAGAAAAATCCAATACCCAATTTATTTAATAGTAAGATCACAATAATGATGAAAAAGGTTGGTTGCAGGTACCCTTACATCCCCAACCTGGGCCAAATTCAAGATCATGCATTTTGAGAGCTGGTTCCATAGGCTAAAATTTCGATATCTCGTAGTATGGACATGTTATAAATCATTAGAAAACTCCTTTAATGCTTTAATGTCATAAGACCACACAGAATTTGAGTTATTTGAGGTAAAAGGCCGACCAAAATTTGTGAAAAATGGTAAATTTTGGTCTTTCATAACACTAACCAGTAAGCAAATTCAAAATATACACTTCCATAGTCTTGTAAGATTAGTGATTTTTCTATTCATTTTTATGTGAAAACATTTGAATTGAAGTTTTCAATGCCACAAAGGAGATAAAGATTGTTCAATTTCAAGAAAAATACATTTTAACAACATTGTGAAATATACATGTAATAAGGAAATCAAATCATTAAAACAATATCATACATTAAAAATGCTGTTTCTCCTGCAAGGCATGTGTTTTCAGCTCAACAGTTTTTGGTGCTATGCAATATTTGATGCAAGAAGAACAATAATACGGAACAACAATTCCGGTCAGTACCCGTCTTGTAGAGTTCAGCTTCCTCTGGAAACACCCAATCCCTACTGTCAATCATGGCTTTTTAAATATGATAGCATCAGTGTATTCTCAGAAACAAGTTCCTTGATGATGCTCATATACCATTCATACTTTCCGAACTCATTTATTCAAAATGGAGCAACATGTTCACCAACACTAAATAAAGGGTTGGCTGAAGGTTTTGGAGCAGCCTTATTATCTTTTGTTCTCTTAGAAGATAAAACATGAAGTATATTATGAAAATCTCTGATTGTTGATGTTGTAGTTGATCTTGAACCATCAAGGAAACGAATTAAGTTGTCTACATATTTTTCATTTGACAAGTTCTTATGATCCTTCTTTAATCTGAATACAGAGGTTGTAGTTTTACAAGCATACTGCACTTCAATATAAAACCACTTATTTTTCACATTATCGTCAGCTTCACTTTTCAGAAAAGAAGATACTTCAGATGTGTTGAAGGGTTCTGGTGGCTGCTGGTTCTTCAGGAACTCTAAATCTGCTAATTTACTTGCTTCCTCTCTGATGTTCAATGCTTCCTTCTCAGAATAACCTTGTTCTTGATAATGTTTCATTTTTACATTTCACTATAGACACAATTCTTTTCTCTCCATGACAGGTTTTTGATATTTTTGCAAGTCACTATGATTGATCTTTTGCAACAAGTCAATGCTTTTCAAAGGCGGTTTCAAGATTCCTTTTGCCCCTTATTTGGAGTTCATAATTTATAAAACCTATATTTCTCTCTTCATCCAGGTTGTGAATTGTACTTTGTCATGGTTTTTCATATTATTTCTAACTTGATATTTTTAGAAGGGAATACGTATCAACATAGGGCCCAAAACCCTCTGCAAAATGTTTCAGAAAGAGTTTGATTAAACTTTCAATGGGATCTTTGGAATCTTTTGTGCAAGATCCAATGGAAGCTTTAATGCATGGTTTGGGCAAACAAGAAACAAATATATCAGCCAATGAAAATGATACTATGCATTGCTGTGTTTGTACAAACTCTATAGTGGGTATATTTGTCAAGTCATGATATAAGTTTCTCAAAATACTAATCAACTTACTGTATGTAGTTTCTTTATCTAGATGTATCAACATTAATGGTCCTGTTATATGAATATTCAATGGTGATGTTGCACTGAGTAATGGTTTAAGGACTTCCATATCTATAATTGCTTTATCAAGGATTGATACTACATTATGTTCTAATATTTATCAAGATAGGCTTTGATATCAACAAAATGATGAAAAAGAGATGTGCAACAATCGAATATACAATTAAAATGATGGTCCTTGAAAGAATGTGACTCATTGACCTTTAGAGCAATGAAGCTTTCAAAATGGGATTGTCTGTTCCACGGTTTTGCAGAATAATCTTTATAAATGAAGAGAGGCAATTAATGGCTTTCATTATGAAATATTCATTTCGGAAATCTACATCTATTCGGAAGCAATCTTTTATTTTAGCCTTTCCAAGAGCATCATGAATTGGAATACCTTATTCACTTGTCACTGAAACATCATGAGAGGATTTTTCTTTACTTTTAGTCAAATGTTTAAAATCTCAGCTTGATCGATTTCCTGAAGCCATTTTGATCAACCTTTGACCACAAATAATGCAAATTCTGTTGATTTAATGACCATGGTCAGATGTGAATATTAATCAGCATTAAAAGAGCTTTCTAATGATATATACAATGCCTATGGAGCCAGATCTCAAAATCCGCCATCTTGAATGTGACCCAGTTGAGGACATATAGGGCACCTACAACCAACTTTGTTTGTGGTTTTTGTGATCCTACCATGGAGTGGCAACTTTTTGAGGGGTTGAAAATTAATATCATTCCTAACATCCCCCACCCCACCCTAATAGTGGTAGGTTTTCACAAAAATATTTCCTGTTTGGTTAATAATGAACCCCATCACTTGGCAGTGAACGCAGCTGATATGGGTGCAAGGAAACTCTTCGGTTCAGAGTTTGATTTGCCCAAAATCTTCCACCGATTAGAAACACAAGTAATAATTTCCAATAAAAATTCTTTTTATCAATCAACGATACACAGTATAGATCACACAACAAGCAATTGTGTTACTTTGTTATACCCACATGATATAGCCATATGCAGGGTGTATGTTGTTCATTGTGATATCAATAAGAATGAATATGAAATTAATTTTTGCTAATTTGCCATCATAGTTAATTTGTTAAACTTTTTTGCTTTCTCTGTTCGATTTTTTTCTTGTTTTGCCCAGAATTTGGGAGCACAGTTGTCTTCCCTGCCTCCCTGACTTGTACACCCACGTAGAGACTCTAAACAAAATGTTTGGATTATGGCATCATCCCAAATGACCGTAGGTGTAAATTAAACCATTATTATCATTGTAATTATTATAACTAGTAGTCTCAGGAGTGGCATCAACAACAATGTAATGTCAAGTACAAGATTCTAATAGACGGCAGAACTTGAATGATGTCAAAAATAAATTTTTTTAAATGCTATGAAAATGATGAGGATAAAAGTGACAACAGAAAAATAATAATTGTAGCAATGGTAATAAAATCTCTAATTCGGTTCTCTGCAGAAAGAGTAATTTCAGCATGACAATAATATTCATCCTGAAAAACGTGTAAAAAGATACATAGACAAATTTAGCAGAAGAGGATACAGAAAGAAAAGGAAAGATAACAATAGGAAGAGAGATAGAGAGAAGGAAGATATGTGAAGGCAAAAAAGAGAAACATACAGTAAGAGATTGAGAGATAGATTGTGACATACAGGAATAGCAATGTGAAGTTTTGATAAAGAGATAGAAGAGCTATACCTAACATTTTAATAAGAAATAGTAAGAAATGAGGGAAAAGACAGTCTGGTTAGTCACTCAATAGAA
>VCCN01007040.1:2974670-2993048 GCA_006491835.1 Architeuthis dux | reverse complement strand
TATTGTTTGAGATGAGAGGAGTAGTGAGCGTTTATGACAACACATTATTTCTGTAAATCAAGATTTATACATATCATCCATATCTCTCAATAGAAATAAAGAAAGGAAGGTCACTGAGGAAAAATGATGAGTTAAATGGAGATGAGAAGTCGTCCATCTTTTGATGTATGTAGAATGAGCAACACTGGGAAGCATCCTAAAGTGAAGATCCTGTTTGAGCCTTATCAAAGCTGAAATCCAAGAAGGGTTCCATATCTTTTCCAAAGTTGGGGAGGCCTTCGGATTTGAACATTATCAGCTATTCTGATGCTTCTTATGCCAGCCTGGAAGATGGATCATCACAAGGTGGTTTTATTGTCTTCATTGGGGGTAGTTTGTCAGAGTGGCTCTCCTGGGTTGGTAATCAAAGAAAATGGATCCAGTAATGAAGAGTCCATTAGCTTCAGAGATTCTTGCACTCAGTAAAGCTGCTGTAGCTGGTGTCTTAGTAGCGGCTATGATCCAGGAGGTATTCCATCTGTCTAGATTACCATAAGTACGCTGCAAAACTGATTACTCATCACTTGTAGAGACTTTGAATTCAACTGATCTTGTAAGTGATTGACATCAGAGGATAGATGTGGCAAGAGTTAAGGAAATGAAAATTAAGGTAATTGTAGCGAAATAGACAGGATCAGATTACCAGTGACCATAGGAACGTGGTCAGATTTGGAATCTGTGTCGAGCTGCCTGCGTGACTAAGAGGGGTATCAGGTTACCGAAAAACCGTTGGGGATTTGAAAAGTGGGAGGAGTTAAGATCTAGGTGTATAAAGGCCAGATCAGTAGCAGTAGAATTAGTTGGGGGCCCGGAGCCAGTGGGGGTCGATATACCCTGCCTGACGGCCCGGCAGCGGCGGTGCCAGTAGTAGCAGTCCTGGAAAAAATGACCGACCCCTTTTAGATACCACAACATACAACAGAGTTTCCGTACCTCGCCAAAATCCGCAGACTAGAAATTGACCTGCGTGGTACGAAAATAAAGTCTCGTAAAATCTTTAAATTGTGTCCCCAAAAAAATGAATTTCCCTCCACAGCGAAACCTGGCTTCAGCGACAGAACCGGACAGAGAGACATCAGCGGCAGATCGGACAAAGAGCGACCATCATCATCATCGCAGTCCGCGGAGGAAAACCGATCGTCTCTCTCTCTCTAACCCTCAACAAACTTTCCCTCATGGCAACCTCACAGAAAAAGCTATCTCTCTATCTCTCTCTCTTTCCCTCGTGGTGGTCGTGAAAGTATGGTGGTTAGTAAACCCCCACGTTCTCCTACATAATCCAAATAGAATGGATCAGGTCTCAGAGTGTCTGACAAAGGCAGGAGGTTCCTCTGAGATTCTAAGAGACTTGCTGCATCAGTGTTTACTAAAAACCTCAAATGAGAACACTAGCAATGTTGATGTTTTGATTATCTCCCTTTGCACTCTTGTTGACACTGAGTTGCTGCCCTTTTGTTTTGCGAAACTATAAATGTGGTGACCATTTTGGTGACTGATTCTTCTATGTCTTATAAAGACTAGTGAATGAATACTTATTAACACATTATCCATCAAAATATACAGTAGTTTTTACCTAAATGTTTCTTTATCATTCAATGTTAGTTGTCTTCAAATGGCCTTCAAATATAAATAAAACAAATATAATTACAACAAATTAAAAAAATCGTCCTGATTTTTTTAATTTGTTGTAATTATATTTGTTTTATTTATATTTGAAGGCCATTTGAAGACAACTAACATTGAATGATAAAGAAACATTTAGGTAAAAACTACTAAAAAAACTAAAGGGTTAAAGCAGTTTTCCTAACTTATGCTAGCTTTTAACCTTGGCATTATACACATTGTGCCTATTGCTGTGGGCTTATTTGATTCATTATGAATCTTTGTGTGGAAAGATAATCTTCATATTGTCTATAACTTTGAGAAGAGCCATTAATATTCCAACTTTTGTTCGGACAATTGAATATCTACTTCCCGTTTTTGATGTGTTCAACACACCGTTTCATCCAATCCATTCTTCATAATCAGGTAAATAAAGTTTGCATCTTTTCTTGAATTATACACTTGATGTGGTCTGAAGAATGGATTGGCCGAAACTATCTGTTGACAACATCAAAGATGGGAAGAAGTGCCCAAACAAAAGTTGGAAAGATAATGTTTATAGTCAACAAAACATGAAGACTCAAAAGAATCATTTGTTTTGCCAATACAACCCATGTAAGACATATCTTTTTGGAGGCGGGCCGGATTAGAAATATTTTTTTTATGTTTTGCAGGCTAAGACCAATAAAAAAACTGAAACAAAGATCATACAAGCCTAGCAAAACAATTTGTTTTTTAATAATGTTAATGTTTTTCATCTTACAGCATATACCTACATAAACTTCCATATACTATCAATGAAGGAGAACTATGAAATCTGTTTTGGTATAAAATAGTTAAATTGTGGTTTAAATCTAGACGAGTATATTGAAAGAACAGCAGGAATGCGTAGAGTTAAAACAATTAAGTTTGTGAGGTGCATACATATGTCGGAACATACATACATTTGATGTTTTGGTATATTGATATGTAGCAAAGCTTATAAGGTTATGTAAAATGCAACACTGCCATCAGTTACCAACCAATGAACCTAAGATGATTGTTTGCCAAAAAGGCCAAAGAAATATTAACTAACAAGGTACAGAAATACAATAAGGTTTGAGAGGAGGACAAAACACATATAAGGATTTCCTTTGATGTCTAATTAAAGGTACTAGTACAATTTGTTGCCAATAAAATATTTGCCAATAAATTGGTCGCCAGTCAATTTCTCGTGAGGTAAATAAGTGGATAGAACAATTCGTCTCCAGTGTCTACTATAATTTGTTTACATTTGTTAGTTTCAACAATATTCATTAGACAAATGATTTTATACCAATTCAGTATATTTGAATATTATATTTATTTAACAATCCCAGTTTTAATCTTAAATGTTAATATGTTAAGTGTATTAAATTTTAGTTTTAGTTCTTTAATATTGAACATTGATGTATTAAAATGTGAAGAAAGGTTTGCAATCGCTAAATTGCAAAAAAATTATTCAGGGACAAGAAACCGTCGAAAAGAGAAAATACAAAGATATGAACTAACATATAAAAAATCTGATAAAAAAAAGAAAAGAAAAATAAGATTCTGAACAAAAAGTTAATTTCTTAAAAGCAGTTGGACATAATCTTAAATTTTAATATTTCAAAATCTAATGTATAAAACTTTAGTTTTAGTTTTTAGTTTTGAACATTTCTTGGAATTGGTGACGATTTGTCCTATCGACAAATTAACCAGATGCCCTGATTAAAGTCCAAGAGGCAAAGCTATGGTAGAAGAGAGTTCCAAATTTGGGATGCATTGTAATTGAAGTTATGTACATCAACAAATAAAGATAAACATTGAAAATCAATCATTAGAAGTGTATTCACATAGGAACTTCCTTAAATAGAATTAGTCTTAGTGATAAAAGTAATCAGTAAATGCATACCCCAAACTACTGTGTGACTTTTCATGAAACGTTTACCAATTAACTAGTTAAATACATGAGGCAAACACATAAATAACACGTAAATACATACTACTTGTAACAGATGTGTTTAAGGAAAGTTTAATTCAGAAAAAGGATTGTAGAATTCATCATAAGTCATCTAGTGTAGAGATTAAATGTATGACAAGGTTGTAGTTGTTTAATGTAGTTTTTATTCATTGTGGATATAGCTATGTTGTATTTACTGGAAGGAAGTGATTAGGCACATATATATTCATGCGCTACAAATTACACATGCATCTATGTGTAAAGAAGTAGTTCCAATGATATTGCTACATCCCCCTCATTGATGAAAAGATCATAGTTACATATGGAATTTCTGAAATAAAATTCAAATGAATATTCTTGAATAATATGATTAGATACAATATCTAAAGTAGAAACTAACTACGTTGAGATGAATGTTTTCTTTTCTTTCTGATCAAACAAGATAACTGTCATTTGTTATTGTTCATCAGAGGATTGTTTTCTTAGTGTAGGAAAAGTTATTTTGCTGTGAAACAGTTTGTAAGTGAAGGAGTTGTTTGTTAGGCACATTTTAATATGTTAGTGTGGATGTGTCATAAAGTTAAACTTAAAGAAATAGCATAATAAAACTGGATTATTACAAACTAATCATTGTTCATTCTGTATCTTACTGGCTTGTGTACTTCACGGCCACTTCTGGTTGTTGTTGGTTTATGCATTGGAGTCCTTTGGTCTGGGACACTGTTTGTGCAGGTGTAATTGGATATAGCAATTGGGATATGTGTATCCATACTATGACTGCCGGTTTCACAAATTACTCCTTCCTCATGTGATGGTAGTTGGTCCATTGAGGGAATAGGATCCTTGAACCAGACAGGTTTAAGTTTTAGCTGGTTGCCAGTGTTCATTTTGGTCTAGTACTCTCACTGGTTGTCCTGGTACCAGTGGTGGTAGATCATGTGCTGCTTTGTCGTGGTATATTTTCTGCTGAGTTGTGTTCCTCTTTACAGTACAGTGTAGGGTCACTAATTTCAGTTGCTCTGATGATGATAACCCTAAGACTGTTGGTCCTTGTACATCCACAATGTAGAATGTACTGTTGTGCCAGCTGGAGTTGCTGTACCTGCATGGAATGTTGATACTGCCGTAGCACTTGATTGGTGTTCCAGTGTATGCCATCAGTCTTGTTCCACTTGACTGAATTTTCCTGTCTGGAAATCTTTCAGCATTTATTCTCTCTGGAAACATCTGGCAGAATGTAGTCACTGGCAATGTGTTCCCTTGTGCTCCTGTGTCTACTTTGAGTCGAAGGTTATGGATACCTGGTCTGTTTAACAGTTTGATTTTTATTAGTGAAAAGGCTTCATCCCTTTGTTGGGACACGGAAGATACTTTAATGCTACTGAATGTTAATTCTTCAAACTGTTTCTTCTTACAGCAACTACGAGACAGGCTTTTGTAATTATGTCTTGATTGTGACCTTGACTTCTGCTTGGATCTTGTCAATAAACTGTAACCCAGTGGTTGATTTTCCCAAATGCATTACATGTTGAACCTAATGCAGGGTAAGCTTCACAATGAAAGGCATGATTTCTCCCACAGTTGAGACAGTTCTTGGCTTTACCTTGGCATGTCAAAATACTCACACCTTGTATGGCTGTGTTATAAGCATCACCAGTATTGTGCATAGGTGCAAAACAGGTTTCAGATTAGAAGTAGTAATGATACAATAATAGTTGTTGACCTTTGGTCACATCTTGGCAATTTGACAGATTACTGCTGTCTAAAAAGTCAACAAATCTTCATGAGGTGGACAGTTTGACATGATTAAAAGACCTTCTTCAAGACTTACCGAATTTGGCCTGGTCACTGGCTGTGGCAATAAATGACCGTCACTAGATTGGCTGACCAGGGACAAACTGAAATTGGGAAAACAAAAACAAAGGAATAAGTAAAAAATAATCATTTCATACATGATGTAATATCAGACAAATTTTTTAATAGTTTTTGGTTCACTAACATCTCCGCCCACATCTATTTGGTGCCGACAACTGAACGCTGTCTTCCCAGTGCACAACCTTACCATGCACGGACCACTTGGCACACAGATAACTCAGCGCATCTAAGCGCAAGGCAAACCAACAAAAATTAACTATGAAATTAAAACAATTTATTGAGATACAAAAATTAAAATTATTTTTTTAGTTGAATTATTTTAGTGAAATGATTTACTTCTGTAGTTCAATTTGATAATTTATAGTTCGGAGGAACAAACTAAAACTTTTAATTTTAATTTTTGTATCTCAATAAATTGTTTTAATTCTATAGTTTGTTTTGTTGGTACTTTTTGCACTGAGATGCGTTAAGTTATCCGTGCTCTGAGTTGTCCTTGCACTGTAAGGTCATGTGCTGGGAAGACAGCATTGAGTTGTCGGCACCAAGTAGACATGTGCAGAGATGTCAGGTCACAATACTTTTTTTATTAGGTTTTCATTATTGCATTAAATAATCATGATTAATACTCAAGTAAAAAGTAAATATTTTAAATTTTTTACAAAGAAACCGGAAACAATCAATCTGCTAAATAACAACTAAAAAAATACTCATCAACAACTTTTTCATACACATAATTTTACATCCAGTGAAACTGTGAAATAAAGTCTTAAAAATCAAACAACCATTGATAGATCATCACTGATCCCCATGGTAAAATACTCGTCTCCGGTTTGGTAGGCCATAGTTCAATCCACTGCTAAGTCATAACAAAGACTCGTACTCAATGCCACTCCACTAATCACTCAGCACAAGGACTAGTATTGAGGAACCTCTAAGGCTAAGAGGTTATGTCCAAATAATGTTGGATACACCGGTTCTTGTAAGATCACTGAAGTTAAGCAACATTAAGCCTGGTCAGTACCTAAATGGGTAACCATTGGGAAATACTGGGTGCCGTAAGCAGAACAATTGACTGTGTGTAACTAACCCTGCAACACCCTCAACGATGGCATGAGTGGAGAACAGTAATACATACATAATACATTGATAGATAATTTCAGTTCACTTGTCAAAGCATACATACTAGATACAAAGATTAATAATCAAACAACATAGATATTGCTGGTGTTTTAGAGGCTGCAGTAAAGGGTACAATAATCATTGTAACATTTTGGGAATGAATTTTAAGGCTATTTACTATTTACTGACTATTTACTCTTCACTGTCTAAATATATGGTATCATAGTTCCCACAGGTACGCCCAGCTATACAGTTTATCTGTTTAGTCTGTTAAACATTTCCTTGTTTACTTAGTCTTTCAAGTCTCTGTATTTTCATCAGCATTTTCTTTACATCTTTATAGTAATGGAAAATTAAAGTGTCTGAAGCATGTTTTACCCAAGAAAACAGTTCAATGTTTTAGATATTTCACTGGGGCAGGTTTTAAACTATATTTCCAAAGAGTTCTGTGAATCTGGGATTTTTTTGGGGCCTGGCCAAAAAACTAATGTGATTATGAACATTAGTTAAAGTACGGAATTCTAAAAAGGAATCATAACTGCTTTTTTCACTGGCTTTGCTTTAACCTGGCAGCAGACTAAAAGATATAAATTTAACTGTTTATGCAAATAATTTCCTATTTCCGGATTAAATATCGGTAGACCCCATAGGACTTCTGCAGGGACTAGCTGAAAACCTGCGCTATTTTCAGCTAATAATTATCAACTGATATCAAATAGAACTAGAACTAAAACTAAAATATCTGATGAAACCACTTGGAATGTGCTTAGTCTTGAATATATCGAAATAGGGAAGATTGAGTAAACAATGATTTAACAGTCATCTGACACTGATGACATAATTCCTGTTGTTGATAACCATCTGCATTTAGAGAGAAAATAAAACAACTCAAGTTTTTTTTTACCTATGTTAGCCAAACTAAATAAAAAATCTGCCTGATTTAGAAGGGTTAAATACACAGGCTTAACTGCCTTCAAGCTTTTCATGGACAGCAGCCAACTTATCAACAGAGCACAGCCACAATGTACAAGTATAGGAATCCAATTTGCAACATCCCAGTCTATTTATCGAAATTTTGATTGAAGTCCCAGTCAGTTGAAAGCACGAGAATAAATCAACTCACTTAAGTGCTGTCAAATTATGTTTAAACAGGCTGAATGGTGGCCCAAACCAATGAATGACAAAGGTCCCAACCAATAGTATGTATCTCAAAGGGAGATCATCAGTGTGAGTGGGTTGGAGAAAACATCTCAAAGAACGTGGTTTTGCCTCCTCAACGTCATCAGAAACTTCAACTTGATGCCACAGCAATAAACAAAGTTATAAGTGAATAATATTAGATGCGATGTTAGGTGCCACTAGAGTTGTCAAGAAGTTTCCCAGAGAAAACATCACAGAAATAGGATGGTGCCTTATTAATGAAAGGTCTACAACAGTAACATTTAATACGCTGTAGTCGACACAAACACTCCAATGGCAAGGTTGATCAGTCAGTGACTTGCCAGATTAACCCACAACTATTTAATAAGCCTTTACTTTCTCTCTTGTTCACAAATTGATCTCAATTATTGAAGAAAAAAATATCACAGTTTTTACCCAGTTTCATATTTTGGATAGATTTACTTTTTCTACTTTTAACAGCACATAGTTGTTTAACCTTAAACACTTTGTAGCAACTTTGTTCACAAAGCAAAACGTTTGTCCTGTCACTGCAGGTAACTCCAATCATCAAACTATAGTTTGTTCGAATTTCGCAGTCATGTTGTCATGTTGTCATGTCAATTTCGATCATACATCAACAGACACACAGGTACCAGTCTTTCAAAATTACTAAGTGCACCAAATCTTGACTCCCTTGAAAAAGAATGCAGTTTGTTAAAGGTTAAAGCTGTTAAATCGGTTAGCATAACATACCTGTTATACATGACATTATCTTAACTGACACTACTGGTAACAGCATTTTTATGGCTTATCCAGTCTTATAAAAAAAATGTCTTTGCTGTTTTTCCATCTCGTCAAAAAGCTTAAAAAATTGTACTCATATACAAAGTAAACAAAAATTTATAACCAGAATGAAAAACCAGTTGCCAAAAAAATAGCCAAAAAAGAATGAAAGGATTCAACAAATGAGTGACGCAGTGATGGAAATGGGTTTGGAAACTAGGTATATGGTAAGGGATGTGTTTTGGGAACTAGGTATACAATGAGGCTGTATCTAGGATTTATGTGTTTTATGATGAGAACTGAATAAAATATCCATGCATAATTATAATAAACAAACAAGTGAATTTTTATTGATAGACACTTGACAAAGAATAGCTAATGATAAATGTCACCAATAGCAGATATTGAACATACACAAAACCTAGAAATTAAGAAGTAGGTATACACCGATCCCCCGCATTTCCACCACTGGAGTGAAGTAAGAAGCGGAAAAATCAAGATTCTTGCAAAGATCATGGCAAGACAGGACCTTGAGTTGGTGGAAAATGGTGAGTGTCTGTCCACGACAGCAGTAGTAGAAGTGGACAGTGGATTTGGAGAGGATAGTAAGATACTTACTATTTATAAGCTGACTTGGAAAGACCCCCCCCCCCCAGAGTCTGGGGCAAATGAGATAGATCGCTTGTGACAGGTGATGAGGCATGTGCACCAGCATGGTTCTTCTGTTACTTACGCAGCTGGCCTCTACACCTAAGGGTCACTTGGATGCATACAAATTGTAGCCGTGATATCAACACTTTCAACTCTGACCAGGGTGGTCTACAGGAGAGGAATACACAAATTCAATTTTCTGTAAAGGTCTGGGTGAGGATTGCAGGGGGGAATCCCACATGGGATCTCATTTCTGTACTAGATAATGTCTACATCAAGGTTTGAATATGAATAGCATGTTTTGGCACACTGACATTTACTAGAGTCTTTTTGCAACAAGTATAATTTTATATACCAACTTTTGTTCGGACAATCTAATCTCTTCTTCCCATTTTTGTTGTTGACAGCAACAAAGATGGGAAGAAGAGATTTGTGTGTCCGAACAAAAGTTGGTATGTTAATGACTCTTCTCAAAGTTATAGACAATACAAGTATAATTTTGTTTCTTTTGGAGAAATACATAAATAAAAAATTGTCCTACTGTTCCATTTCATGAACAACTAGAATAAGCTACTCACAATTATAGATCATCACTTAACTGCACATGGTCTTTAATAATTAAGATATAGACAATAAGTAAGTAATAGCAAACAAAAAAGAGAAGTCTATCATTTTGTTTCATGAGGATGTGGTCAAGAAAAAGTGATATCTACACACAAAAATCCACAAATGATAAACACTTACAGTTAAACATCTTTGTATTTTCAAACACTCGGTGGATACATACATACAAGGTGGTATCAGAAAGTTTGTGGACTCTACATGCTGTGAGAGTACTGTTCAATGAGAATGTGTGCGCAGCTGACACTCATTGTTACCCAGCTTACTTAGTGCTATCTACTCGTGGTTTCATATTATGCAAGGTTTTATGATGTTGTATGAGAACATCTCTGTAATCTGGATCAAATTTTGCGTGAAGCTCAGCAAATCTGCTACTGAGACCTTCAAAATGATTTGTCAGGCTTTTGCCGAACATTCTTTAAGACAAACACAGTTATATAAGTGTGACGCGAGTTTCAAGGCTGGTTGAGTGTTGGTTCAAGATTACTATAATTTATCAAATGTCTTTTTTGACCGTCTGTCTGTCATCTCATAACTCTAGAGCTATGGCCACCAAAGTTTCTGGGGTTATTAATGGAAATGCAGAGCATGTTTTAGCATATTGATTTTTTGAAAATTCCAAATTTTTTGGGCCTAGTCCAGGAAGTTTCTGATAGCCCCTCATAAATATTCTTACATGCATATATTTGTATACAAACACATCAAAATGATAGAAAGTACATTTGTGAATACAAAGATATATGCTAAGGTCATATGCATATACATGTGTATAAATGCTTACAAAATCTCTATACACTTTCACTTGATAGTATGCATAAATATTTGTTTTCTTTTTTCAGTGTATTTATTATGAATTTAATGTATAAATAACATCAAAACAAGCAATAATAAGCTAAAAGTCACATTTCAGGAGCACCTTATGAGAATAAAATTTATAGACAATTTCATTCACAGAACCAGAATGCTAATCCTTGTATTACAAACACCAAAATGTAATCAAGCACCAAAATGAACATGCTAATATGATGAAATTACAGTTTTAACTATCCTTGATTTCAGTTTTATGAATTGATTATGAGTGCTTTCCGGCCACACTGTACTTTGCAACCAAAGCCAAAGAAAACCCCCAAAAAGAGATTTACTGCCAACATATTGTTATCAAATAGTTTACCTCTGTCAATGAAGTTGTAAAGAGGTATATGTTTTTGGTTGTGTCTGTTTGTTGGTTTTGCATTTTTTCCTGTCTGCAAGATATCTCCAAAAGTTCAGATTTTCTGGAAGGGTGGACAATAGGCAAAGGAAGAACTGATTAAATTTTGGAGCGGATCCAAGTAAAATTACCTCGCCCACGTAATAGTTATATGTACAAAACACATAATATCGTCAATTTTGTTTCCCTGTCCGCAAGATATCTCCAAAAGTTCTAAATGATTCTCATTCAGATTTTCTGGAAGGGTGCACAATAGGTAGAAGGTAGAACCGATTAAATTTTAGACCAGATGCATGCACAATTACCTCCCCTACATCGTAGTTTTAATTACAAAACACATATATCACCAAGATATCTCCAAAAGCTCTCAATGAATTTGCTTTTGTTTTTGTTTTGTATCTTTTCATTGCATTTCCTGACGTTCAGTTTTCACACAATTCCATGACTTTTCCATCACTTCTCCAGGACTGGAAAATGAAAATAAAATTTCATGACTTTTCAAGGCCGTGGGAAACCTGTGTTCATGTGAAACATACATAGATATATAGTGAGCCAGACAGAACCACTTAAAAACTGAAGAAACCTATGTTGAATGGTTGACAGTTAATGATTTTTAATATAAATAAATTAATACATATTTTCTTTTCAAGAAAAGAATGTGGAATTTCAAAAATAAGTTTAAAAGTAAACCAAACAATATGCAACTGTCTTCTTTTTCTTAATTTTGTTATTTTAAGGTTTAATTGAGGATCAAACTTGATCATTCAGTTTTCATTTGACTAGAACAGATACTTTAGTTTGATCCTTGGATAAGAAAGAGTTATTGGGAAAAAGGTGGAGATACCTTTCTTTCTAAATAACTGTTATTTGCTGGGTTTAATTAGCATAAATGGTTATAATTGATACCACTATTTTTACTAAAAGAAACAGAATTCATCAATGTGTCCTACATTTTTAATTTTCTAAAATATAACTTCAGTTACAAGTTTTCACATATATTAGGAGACAAATATTATAACAAGATTTAATTCTAAAATCTATCAGGATTAGCAACTTCTTTAAACAACATAGAACATGTGGCACACACCACCTTTATAATACAGAAGAACCTGCTTGTTGTGATCACTTTGGTCTTTTAGATAACAATAACCGGCTGATAACATTAAGCAAAGGATATAAACAATTTACATTCATTGTTATAAATTCATTGTCATAAACAACTTTACATTATGAAAATATTTGATCATAGTAATTTAATAACTTTTAATTCATTTTAAATAAAGTGTTTGGGACCGACTGATAACTGTGATTATAATAAATGGTTTCCTCTGTACTATATTTGAATAATTCTCAATTTACAAAGTCATCTTAGTGCGAATGCAACGTTATAGAAAATAGCTACTAACATTACATTTCTAAATAAGAATACAAACAAAACAGTCATTTTTACCAAATATTACATTTGTAATGAGCCCATGTTAAAAATGTTTCACAAGGAAATACAACAAATAACAAAACAAGGAAGCACTAGAGAGTGCATAACTCTGCCAATGCCATATACTAACTGAATACTGAATGAAAATCATTTCATAAATAGCTACAATGTAGAGGAGGTAACTGTAAATTTGATTTTTCATATTTTGGTTTATTGTCTAAACATATGAAAAAATATTTCTCAATTGAAAATAAATTGCTGGATCTGTCCCAAAAGTTGATAAAGTTGTCCCTTAGCCCATGGCCTATCCAACATGTCATTGAAATTCATTCAGAACTTTTGGAGATATAGTGTTGACAGACAGACAGACATGAGTGAAGACATATACCCCTTCCAACTCCATTGGCAGATGTAACAAAAAGAGCTATTTTAATAATATGAAAATAAGTTTGATAAGCTAAGTCTATTTTCTTCTTGACAGCACAAACAATTTACTTCTATAGATTTTTTGTCTTTTTTTTCAATTTAATTTCTGGAAATTTGAAAAAGTCAGTTAATATAGTTAAAAGCTTTAAAGAAATGCATCGTCATGTATATAAAAAAAATGATTACAGCAAGACAATAAAACCAAAACTCTTCTGATCGTATAGAGTTGAAGAATAAGAGAATGAAAGGGTTAATGCAAAAACAGTGGGGAAATGCCTCACTTTCACAGACACAGAGACACACACATATATAAGTGCATATGCAGCTTCGGCAACTGGCAGCTGTAAAATAGTTCATTTTCTCATCATATTTCGAGAAAGAAATGAAGCTCCTCTCAAGAAGTAAGATGTGATATTTTGACAGCCAGTATTTACCTTCCTATTTTCAAGCTGATAGCTTGTCATAACAGCATAAGTAGAAAGTTTTTTACTGGCTTTTTTTCTTTCCTTGCCATCTATTTTTTCTCTCCTCTTTACAGTTTTGTAATTAGGCAAAAAAGAAGGGAAAATAAATAATAAGACTTCCCACAACAGAGAAACTCAGAGAGTGCATATGTCTGCCAACAGCATACACTAAAACTGGATGAAAATAAAATTGTTTAAAAACAGGGGGAGTATGCAATTCTCACAATGTGTACACATATTGAGTTACTTCCATTGACATTTAAATTTAGCATTTTTAGTTACTGTCTGTTTGTAACCTCTTTTCATGCAAAATCGGAAACAAATTGCTAGAACTGCCCCTGCTACTTCCTTTGCCCATCGTCTAACCTTTTACAAAATTTAATTGAAATTCATTGAGACCTTTTGGGGATATTGTGAATATATAAATGAATTTTTAAAAATTGGAAATTATCTCTCAATCAAAAAATATGTCTGGATCTGCTCCAAAGTTTAACAAATTAACAAAACCTTCCTTACACTATGGCCCACTATTCCACAAAATTTCATTGAAATTCATTGAGAACCTTTGGCGATATTGTGTAAACAGACAACGGTAAATAAGTTTTAGGGTTATCAAATGGTTAGAGAGACTATGGTAGAGGTGATCACAGAAAGAAGGTAAGGTGAGTGGCATTGTGGGGAAACTATGGAAATTTCTTTTATTTAAAGGCTTCTTCATATTTCATGGAAAAATAAATTTGGCATTTAAAATCTCTAATAAAAACAAAAAAGAAGTAAAAGTTTTAGTTATCTTTTAAAAAGATTTACTATGATGTTCTGTATGTTGGGTTGAAAATTTTAAGCAAACCTTGTCGGGTAATATCTTTTGCAGTGCAATGGGGAACAACACTTTGATCATAGGCAGAGCGCGCAGATACTCTGATCCTAGACAGAAGTACCAATCCATATGTAAATAATTTTTTACGGGTATTATGTTAGTACTGTAATAATAATGATGATGAACATATTGTAATATAATTAGGTTGGAAAATGACATGAGCAGTAATGATTTAAAACTACTGCTTTGCATATAATTTATTATTTATATATATATAGAGAGAGAGAGAGATAGATAATATAAGATGTACGATACACTTATGCATCAATATCCTTGTAGACCTTAGTCATGATCCGAAGAGGGCTCAATACAAAGGTAGAGCGAATATTTGTGAGAATCAATTTTAATGGTTCATTACAAACGGTAATGACCAGCAGTACCGCTTGTAATGAACCATTACAACTGATTCCCACACACACATATATATATATATGAATATGAAAATGGAAACTAACATTCTTCCTGTGTCAAAGGCTCAAAACAGGCAGCTTTTAAAATCCTTATCTATTTCATAGTAAATATTTCTTAAAATGGTTATAATCAAATTCTAGCACAATAACCAATGTATCAGTTTTCGAAAAGCCTTGCCCGGTGCTTATGAATCAAAGTACTGACTAATTTGAATTATAAATGCCAATCACTAATAAACTGCCTACCATGCATAGCATTTAATCTTTATTTCTAGTTGGCAGCATTTCAAGCTATTGTAGATAGATGGTACTGCAGTGTCCATATATCAAAATATGGTTAAGGATTAAACATGGAATAAACTGTTTGAATCTGGAAGCAGGATTACTGAATAATACATTTCATAGAATATTTACAGCAAGTAAGTTCTACAAATGTCTAAGGAGAAAAATGTAAGTCAATAAAACCTTATTTGTGCATATACATACATGGATACAACTATTATACTTTTGTTTTTGATAAAGGTCAAATCTATGATTGAAACCTATTTTAATGTCAGATCATACAGACTATAAAGTCTATTATTCTACCACTGAGTAAGACCTTGAAATACTAGACTGATGCAAACTGAGAGTCTGATTGGATATCTTTTGATACCTATTCAAATTGTTTTGAGCTGATGATCTTGAAAAATACATGTACCACAATACTCTTACCTATATAAACACAAACCAGTGACAGTGTCTTATCAGATCAAACAAAAACACCTTTTCATCAAATTCGATCTATAAATATAATTTGTATGTCACATAACAAACAGAAAGAGAGTAAGGGGGGTAATGTGAACACACAAACACAGCATTGGTGATTGATGGGTTCACTAGCTGCTGGTAATATAACTGGTACTACTCCTGCTGCTGCTGATGATGATGTGTCAATTTGTATTTTACCCTATCCACTTTGAAAATAAAGACTCGAGACTCAGAGAGTTGGGTTAGAGTTAAGAGGGGGAGGAGATATAGAGGGAGTTTTTTTCAGATACTACACTGCTTAAGATTTCCACCCCTACATATACTGTTACCAAAGCAACTCATTTCATAAGTGTTTATTTTATTCCTGTTTTTTGAACACCCTAGAAATATATCAAGAAAACTAGGAGTGACAACAAAATTAACACAGAAAAATTATTAGAATTTTTCTAGTTTACATAAAATTAGCAAACAATAGTCTTAGAACTCAGAATTAGATTTTTAGAAATAATGTTTTCTTATAGTATATGTTTACCACAAAAAATACATTTTCTAGTATAGAAAAATATAAATATCTGAGTAAATTAAGTCATTCTCCTTTCATGTTTCATTCACCCTTCATTTACCCCTGTAGTTTCATTCAGCCCCAAAATAACTTCATTCAGCCTCGGGTAAATCATTCACCAGTTTAAGAAGCACTGCTAAAACCTATTCCCAATTCTTTTGATATAACCAGTACAAGCCAACGACTGGCGTACAATACATGTTGATAGCATAACAAGCAAAATGTTGTTTTTCTGAAATGCTGAGACACAGGGAATAAACAATCAAAGAAAAACAAAAATAACACAGGAAAGGGGAATAAATATGAGTGAGAGCCTTGTAGTTTAGGAGCAGCATACATCGATCTGAACACAAAATCCTACAAATAACTCATTTCATAATCCATCCATGCCAACTGAGAAATGAGAACAACAAAGTCATAAAGAAATCACAAACAAAACCAAAGTCTTATTCACTCCACTGACTACCTGCCCCTAATGCATACACTGACTCCCATCTTGCCAACCAACCGACATTCCCTTAAACTCCAAAAACTTTTTATACACGTATCTATCTTTGGGGTATTTTCACTCTGGCACTGATTCATGGTCGGTCTGAAAATTTAGTGAAAAGGTTTGATGGATGAGAAAAAGATTTAGTAGAAGAAGACAAGATAAAACAAGTGGACTAGTCTGAGTTAAAATCTTGAGATAGTAAAAAAGAGTTATTACCAGCCTTAGCTGGCTAAGTGCTCCCTAATCGACAGAGAAAAACACCAGTATGTTTCTCACCCATACAAACCTGCACACACTTATCAGCAGGGGTGAAGATGGGCAGGGTTGTACTTCACCTGTGCACCTCTGCACTTGTACAGTGGCTCGTAAATAACTTTTCAAGACATGGCCTAGAGAAGTAGACAACCGCAAAAACAACATGCAGGCTCACACACAAAAAAAGATTCTCCTCTTCTACCTAGTTTTTCTGTTTTTTTTCTTCATGGTATAAGCTATCTGTTTTCTTCTTCATTCTCTTTCCAGTCACCCATTCTAATTATCTTTTTCTGTGCTCTCTTTCAGACATTTCTCAGATTCTTTCACTCTTCTCATTTTTCTATCTTGAATATCATCTTTTTTTCCTTTATTTTTGTTCCCTGCCCATTCCTTTTCACCAAGCTTTCATTCTTTTTACACCTTTTTTAATTGTTTACTTATTTATTCTTTCTCTTTTCACTGCAGTTCTCTTATATCTTCCTTTCATTCAGTTGTTAAAGTTTTCCTTTTTCTCTTTCTTTCTTTTTCCTTCACTATTGTTCTCAATATTCATTCATTTTCTTTCCATTTTTGGCTTTTTTTTTCTTTTTCTATTCAATTTGGTTCTTTTTTTTATTCTTAAAAACTTACAATCTTTTCAGTCTCATTCATCTTATTTTTTTCTCTTACTTTTCCTCACTTTTTTAATCATTTAATACTGTGTCCGGTTGTTTCAGAGAACAACATGTCGCCGACACACAGTCAGCCAACAGCAGTTTTGTCCTGTGGACGATTCGTACACAACCAATTTGACGACCATCACTTTTGCCGACTTGGCTTTTTGCCGACTGCCTTTTCATCGAATACTTTATTTTTTACCATTTAGAGGTTAAAAAACATGAAATTTCTGAAAAATAATCGTATTTTACATCTTAAATAACAACATTGGAAGAACAGGGTGATAAAAAACATATTATATTATAAAATGAATCTTTATGACTGATCAGAGAAATAATCCAGCAGACATCGACACCCTATTTTAATTTAATTAAACTTGAAAAAACATAGTTCTTGAGTTTTTCTTGGCTTTGCTAGAAAGAAAAAAGCACAAATTTCAGTCATTAGAAACGGAAAACAAATTTTCATTAATTCTTAAGTAGAATATCGCAATGTTTTGAAGTCATTTTTATTTTATTTTTAGGTTCTCAGTCGTTTCTTCGAACGAAAGTTACATAAGCGTAGATTAATTAAGCTTATTTGTAAAGCAGGTATTTAGATGTTTAATTTTACATGTTGTCAATAACAACAACAAATTACTTCTTCAAAGGATGTGTCTCTCTTCCTCAACAGAAAAATTAAACTGTTCTGTCAAGAATGTTTAAGAAATCTTTCAAAAATAAAGTAGGCCTCCGAAAATTGATTCAATGAAAATTACTTAATTTAATGATTAATTGACTGGATTTAGAAAAACACTTAAAATATATTGAAAATTATGGTGGTCAGCAGTGTTTCAAATTTGATGTTTTGCATCTAAATTTAGATTATTTGGGCGCACCATTTTTATAGACAAAATTTTGGGGTTGTCAAACCAAAAAGACTGAAATCATCCAAAATATCTGGAATTTTGCCAACATAATCTTAAAATATTTGAGCCTCATTTAAAAAGAAATCAAAATTTACATCCAACACCTAAACCAAAATAA
>VCCN01007040.1:2952490-2963541 GCA_006491835.1 Architeuthis dux | reverse complement strand
AGATATACACAAACAGATATATATATACATATATACACACACAGATATATATATATCTATATATATACATACATATACACATATATATATACATACAAATACACATATATAATGAACAGTGCAACTTTTTTCTGTTTGTTTCTTCATTTATTTGTCTGTAACTTCTGCTAGAGCACACAGATGGGCTGAGGGCTAGCGAGCGATACTTTGATTTCAGGCAGAGTGCACCAATACACTGACTGTAGGCAGAAGTGCCAATCCATACATTAATAATCCCATCATTTTTTATAGGTACTATGCTAGTATGTATATGTGTGTTTGTGTGTCTGTGAATGACCCTATGTACCAGTAACAAAGTAGACATACTTGTAAATCTATACATGTATATTTATATGTGCAAGAAGCATGTATGCTTGTCATGCGCATGCCCTCAATATCAGCACATTTGTGAAACAACTGATGAAATTGTTTACATAAAAAATAGTCACACCGACTCCGGGCAAATATAGGCTCTCACTAATAAGTGTCATTATAATTATCATATTCTGTCGATTGGATATACAATTATCCATAATTTGATTTCATAAAAAATAGTGCAAATGTCCACATAATCAAGATTGGATATATTGCGTGTAACTGGTTGTATGGGTACAATTAAAATATCTATTTACATAAATTTGATTCTATGTAGGGATGTCTCCATGCAACACTATATGTGCAAGTGTTACAATATGATTGCATGAGAGCATAGTACTATCATATTTTTTGACAGTAAAACTGTGTCTGAGAAAGAAAGTATGGGTCCACAACTGAATATGTGTTGGATTGATTGAGTCTGTTCATATTATTGTCTGTAGGATTATGCGTGCAGAAATAGAATTGTCATGGAGTTTAAGTCTGTATGTGTGCAAGGATATAGATGCCTAATTGTGCATAGCTATGTAAATGTGTGCAGTATATAATCATGCTTGCTTGTATGCACACATGTAGGTGTATATTTGTCAGAAGCAGATGTGAGTGATGACTGTGAAGAGATCTGATACATGAATTGACTGCCAATGTGGCCGAAGGGTGTTGATGACAAAGAGAGCTGGGGACTAATGGCGACAAAATGGATGATAAGGAGAGAGGTAAGGGACTGGGTGTTGTCAGGGGTGGCTGCTGTCTTCTCCTCAGTTGGCAGACATTCTGGCATATGCAGAAACTCTTGTGAAGCCTTTATTTGTTTGAGGACCTGTTCATACCAACTGTGCACAGCCATTATTCTTTTGTGTAGTGCATAGTTTGGCATGCATGAAGGAAACCAGAATATAAAAGACATGAGTTGTCATGTGCGTGAGGGTAAAGTTGTAATTTTGATTTTGTGTATGTGTGTCTATAGCAATATGTATAAAGTGCAAATTAGTATCATAAAAAACTGTGAGTGAAAGTTTGTGACAGCATGACCATAAGCCTGTGTGTGAAGTAAAGAATGGTTCTGTTTATGTAGGTGCAATTTACTGTGTTCATATTTTATGAGAAAAAATGTAATTATTATGCAACTGTCTACACATTTGCATAAATAAAAGATTAATAGTCTGTACGATTTAGGATTGTGACTGTGCATGTCATTTTATGGCAACAACTATTTGTATAATAGAATAGAATTTAATGTACGAGCATTGTATGTGTAAAAGGATATGCATGTATCAGAGTATGGCTGTATATAACTGCACAACTGATATTGTATCTGATTATGTGTGGTATATATATATATATATATATATATATATATATATATATATGAATGTTTGGTATTTTATGTGGATATGTTTGAATGCATACACATAACTGTAAGTATTTACAAGCATGTGGTGAATATGTGAGATCAAAGGAAAATACAGAATGAATTTAGTCTGTTTGGGATAATGTGTATGTATGTGATTGAATGTGTGAGTATGTATACGTTTTTAGATAGTAATGGAGATGAGTTTTTGTACAGTAGCAAATAGGTATTAATGAATCAGAATGAATGCAAGTAACTTAATATTATAATATACAATGGTGGATTAGTAAGTCCATAGCCTGCCGCATACTTAGAGGAATTTTGATCTGAAATTTTAACAAAATAATATTTGCTGTGTAAATAAATGCTCTTTCATCATTAGGCTACAAACCTTTTACGGTACCTACATAAATATGTAAGTGCATGTGTAAGTCTATGTAAACAGCATAATGATAAGTTATAGTAGAACACTTTTGATCCCCAATGTAGACAGTTACTTCACCCAAATAGCTTTCAGAAAAGAATGGACTCTGCTATCCATACAAATTCACACAATAATATGATGCACAAATATGCCACAAGAAAGAAAAATGTCAGAAAAAACATAGCTGTGAACAACAGCAAAGCTTGTTGTTAATTACTGAGAAAATCAAGGAGAAAAAACACGATTAGCCAGAGAGAAAAATTGATGAATGGCCAATAGCATTAGACTGGATTAGAATTGGGATCGAAATTGGATGAAGAAGATTAAGTATTCAACTATTTGTGTGCATTTATCACAATGACACTGAAGGGCTTTGTAACTTTGTGGTTGCATAAGTAATTTCAAAACTGAATTGATGAAATTAGGTGCAAATGAATTTATACATACAATGCTTTTTTTTCAGGCAACCTGGCTAATACCAGCAAATCCCAATTTTCACAAGAATCTGTTAATATGCCCAAGAGGTCGTATATGCACATGCAAAGGTGGGGTGGAAGGTTTGTGGTGCTTGAGTCCCCGTCCTTTTTCTTCTTCATATTAAAAGTGCCCTCATAGTCAAAATTCAAAAATATTTTTTAATAGAAGACACAACAAAAATAATACATTGGATTTACTGGAATTTAAGAATATTTACCACAATTTTGACATTTTTCTTTGTGTGTATACATATATATGCATATATATCCTATATGGTATTGAGGATTTTATTTTTTTAAATGTTAGGTGAGAGCCCTTTTTTCAACTGAGCCCCTGCCCTTCTGAAAGTATGTGCACGTCACTGATGCACATAGTAATTCAGAGACTCAATGTATATAATGGAAGATGATTGTAGAATATTTAAGTGTGTGTGCATGTACATTGTGGTCATTACTTGCAGATACAATTATATCACATGCTGCTGTACTTATGGTCTTACATGTGCTCACATTTACAAATGGGGAACTGAATTCTGTTCTTAGTGTTATGCAAATAGTTATTCCCACAAAATTGCACATAACGATAAAGTCCCCAAAAAGGTCATAAAGATAGAAGGCGAGATACTAGAAGAGGTCGATGAATACATCTACCTAGGTCAGGTAATAAAGCAGTAATGACTGCAAAATAAAACGACGCATAACGATAGGTTGGAAAACATTTGGTATGAATAGAGACATTCTGAAGAGCACCTTGCCAATGTGCCTAAAACGAAAAGTATACAACGGCCGCATAATACCAGCCATGACTAATTAACCAAACGAGCAGAAAACCAACTTAGAATAGCACAGAGTGCCATGGAAAGAGCAATGCTAGGGGTAATGCTAAGAGATGGAAAGAGCAATGCTAGGGGTAATGCTAAGAGATAGAAAAACATCAACATGGATCAGAGAAAAGACTAGAGTAAAGGATATTATACAACTAATTAAACAACAAAAGTAGAGATGGGCCGACCACCTAGCGAGAAGAGATGACAATAGATGGGGGAAAAGACTAACAGATCGGTGCCCATGGGATAGTAAAAGAAGTAGGAAACGGCCAGACACAAGATGGAGGGACGAGATAGAAAAGTTTGCCGGTAAGACTTGGCAGAGACTAGCACAAGATAGGTTGTCATGGAAGGAGATGGGAAAGGCCTTCGTCCAGCAGTGGACTTATAACGGCTGATGATGATGATGATCCTTATACACACATACACAGTTAACCCTTTGTTGATAGAAACATGGAACCAATTTCATAGAAATTACACATTTACACATAAAATATGTATCATCTGTTATGTTCTGTGTATATTCAAACATGTAACTTCATTATGATTTGAATGATTTTACATATGAGCATGTAAATATCAAGTATACTGTGCTTCAGTATTTACAGTGTATATAGACTACACTTTAGCTTAGTCTGACACAAGGCCACTATAGTGGGACACCCAATGAGAATCAAACTGATTATAGTAGTAATGGTCAGCATTATATGCTTGTTAGCCATTATTGAACTGATTGTGAAACTAAGGATTTCATGAAATTAGTGAAATGTTCAGGGGTTTCACAAAACAAGATTTAATAAAATCACTAGTTTCACTATCTATAACATATACATGTCTGTTAAGAGTATTTGAATGTATTGTATATTAGCCAAACAGTGTCTGGAAATACATTTCTATAGGTTTGAATGATTGCTTTAGAGTGCATATGCACATGTGGTGAATGTTACAAAAAAGGTGACATTTGTAGTGCAATCCAGTGAACAGAAAACAAAAAAAAAGAATAAAGAAGCTCCATCAAGTGACAATATTGAAAAACCCAATTGTTTCCAGCTGTTGGTCGGTAGCTTCAAACTGAATGAAAATATCCAGTAATGCTATTCTTAACTGACACAAAAATTTGGAAAAGTATTGAGGAAACATTGAAGGCCGTTCCTCATAATACATTTCATGACAAGACCAGAAAAGCATTTTTCTAATGGAATAGAAAACTGACAGCAAAGACAGCTGATTATTTTCTTTTTCTCCATTTTGTTTATAATTCTTTTAAAATGGCCGCCAACAATTCACTTTATGAAAAGGTGAGGGCATCAACATTTGAATCATTGTTCTCAAAACCACCACAAGAGGGATGCCTAGTTTTGATTCGCTTCATCATCTGAAGGAGGAGAAGGAGGTCCAAAATATTGGTAATTATTATTAAGAGATTCTAATCCATTGTTGCAAGAGGGATGGACTAAGATTTCTCTACTTTTTTTTCTACTTAATGCTTTTTTAGCAAAGATTCTTGGAAAATATGAGGAGGAATCTGTAAAGGATTCTCAGCTTACATGCAAGCCTAATGTAAACAATCTTTTTGCTAATACTGAGTTGTGTGGTGCAACTTTTTATAAACAAAGAAAAACAAACGTAATATTGAGGAAGGTTCTGCGATTTTCATTTCAATGGATTTTTTATTGGTATTTTATGAACAAAACATTTTTGAGCATTTACAAAATATAAACAGCAACATGAAAACATTCAAATACCACAGATAATGTCCAGATGAAAATTTCAACATTGGTTACTTATACCAAATTCAAAACCACTCTTATAGAACACTTTAATTTTATAAGCATGAATTAAGGCTTACTCAATGACTGTACTGAGGCTAGTTTGTAGAATTAGGTAACTGTGAAGATGAGACCTTGACAGGATTTCTCACACTTGTTCTGTTCAGTTATGCTAAAAAAGACATTCAGATGACTGGTGGTAACACAAGATACAATAAGTTCATGCCTTTTCTAGAAGCAACAAAGTGGTACCGGCAGTCAATATCCAAAATTTGGAAATATTTGTCAGCTCTATTCTAATGTCCTGAACATTAGGCCATTTCTCAACACCAATCTCTATTAAGGTCATACTCACTAATAAATGACAACTGCACAACAATACCTAACTGAAATTACATTTTTATCAATAAACCTTTTGTTAAACTCCAGTACAAAGTACAGAGTTGACTTTATTTTCCTACCACAACAAGAACAATCTTCACCAAAATGAGGGGTGTAAACCGATATATAAAACCCACATTCCCCTACCGTGATTTGAACTCACAACCAACTGATTGCCAAGCTTTTGTCTTACGGACTGAGCTAAACTGACAAGTCTTAGATATTGACAAAACTGTATCATCCAGATACATACAGGCTTATTTCATTCTAATAAATAAATACATTTATACCAAAAAATATGTATTTTGATAATTTTTTATTTATTAAATATGCAATACAAAAGTTGCAGTAATGATCTTCAGTTGGAATAGAAGTTGGAGTGGAGTTTGATCCTGCAGCAACCAGTCTTGTCGTGTGTGTCTGTGTCTGTGTCTTGTTGTTGTGTGTGTAGACATTTTCTTCTTTCTTAGACCTTACAACATCATGATGAAGGCTACTGTCTAAAAAATCCAGTATAATTTATTCTCTCTTTTTTTTCTCACCCTTTCATTTTCATATGTTTCTGCCCGTTTATTTTATTGCCTATTACTCTTCCCTTCAAATAAGAAACTTGGTAACTATCCTCGTTCTTGAATATATACTTGGAAACAGAGATCTTATTACTTTCCTTTATATATTGGTTATCTGTGATGACGTTAGAGAAGCCAAACCTATCTCTGCACCCTACTGACAAAGATCAAAAGGACAGAAAATAATCCAATTCACAGAGAGGGCCACTCCCAATATTTTGTGGTAAGCTTATAAATAAAGTGCTCCTCTTTTCAAATATAGGAGGTATTCGTTTTACCAAGTTTCATATCAAAACTATGTCTTATTTCTAAACTCAGGACAACACTGAATGCTTTTCCAAGGCGATAGAAAATATTGAAAATAAAAAGAAAAGAGAAGATAGACTAGAAAAAGTTGTAAATAAGCAACTAAAATTAAGATGAAAGAAAATACTAGTCAAAAATTAATAATAATAATAATGGTTGACAATGCTTTCAGACCCGTTTTAGTGATCACAGCGAGAGAAGTAACTTATTCACTGATCACCCTTTTTCCAACTTTTCAATTGATCACTCCCAACACAGCATATATGGGTGGTGGTGATTCATAATTTCCCATGAAATGCTAGTTTTAATTATATTCAAAAGATTTATTGACAATAAAAACAGTCTGCTACTTCTGAACAGATTTTTTACACTCATATGAGACCTGGAGACTTTCTCCAAAAACTGAATAGTTATTGATTAAAAGAAGCTGAAAACTGAAGAAAAAAATTGCTTCTAAAAATTTGAAGATGGAATGGAATATTATGTTGATGTTGATGTTGGATCATTTTTGGTTCTTTTGATCTTTGTCAGTAGGGTAGATCAGAGTCCTTCAAACCTTTTCAATCGCAACCCAGTTTAATTTAACAACCCACTGACATATAATAAACAATACATGTTATCTCAGGATTAGGGCATAGACTTAATACAACTAAAAGAAGGACCATGTCACACTCTCGAAATTCAATTGCAACTAAACACGTGTTCATTTAAAAGGCCTAGATGTGTTGAATATACTCATCGTACTGTACATTTAGGAATCATGTGTTGCCTACCACCCAACTCTCTCCCCTCTCAATCTCTCATTAAACCTCCATTGTTATTTTACAACCATGCCAAGGCTACTAATACTGTTATGCTTTAATAAGTTTAACAAATAATTTATTGATGACAAAGGTAATAATAAGATTATAAGAAATATTCATAATTAAAATCTTAATTATTTCATTGTCATAGATACTTTTCTTCCTCACTTTATTTATTCATTTATTTATTATGAAGCTGCGACCCATTCAGTAGGACTGTGTTACCCAGTAATGGGTTGGGACGCGTACTTTTAAGAACCCTGGGATAGATCCAGAACATCTCAACTCAACTCAACTCATTCAACCTGATGTGGCTTCCGCTACTCAACAAACCCAAATCCGACAAGGCAAGGATAAAGAAACACCCGAATCCTATGTTATAAGGGGTGCCTCCTTTGAAATTAAAGACTTCTGTTTATCCCATCACATTCAGATATTACACCTGAGGAAGGCCGAAGGTTTATCCTAACCTTCCATTTGACCTGTACCACATGGATTTGATCTACCAATCCCGTTAGTCTTGATTATGTTGAAACTGACCCAGAGAAAGAAAATGCTGCAGATGATGACAAATAATTTGTCCTGTGTTCAAACAATGAGCCACACCTATTCTGTCAGGCAGAACTTAATGATTTAGTGAGAGACCTATGTCTCCCCAAAGATGCTGCACAGTTTTTAGGGTCCCAATTAAAAGATAGCAATGTATTACAGGGGTATTTTTTCTTTTTTCTTTGTTGTTGATTGAAAGCCATGTATGGAAGCCTGTAAGCATCGTATTCTTCCTTTCGTGTAATTATCATTGTAGTTATTCCTCTTAAATTCATCATTGTTTGACGATTACTTTATTTTTGATAGATTTTTAACAACAGTTTGTTTTTTTTAATTTTTAATTAGCCATCATCAAATATGGCATAATGATTGATTTATTGCCGATTAAAGTAAACAGTGGCAAAATAACAGTCTGATTCTACGTTATAATTAAGGAAAATTTGTTTTTCTTTTTTGGGACCAAAAGTTGGGCTAATTTCTTTTTGCAAAAACAAGAAGAAACTTAAAAATTATAATTACGTTTGTTCATTCATATCATAAAGAAGTTCAGTAAGCCTGAGCTAGGTTTATGCATAAACCTAGCTCAGGCTTTCTGGACTTACCAAAGTAAGTAATTTTTATATTAAAAATATAAGTTTTTTTAAAAGAAATTGTTATTTAGCATAAACTTTTACTCTTGTGGCCTGCAACTAATTTTCTGTGATCAATGTGGCCCTTGCAGTTCTTGAGTTGTGCAGGCCTGGTCTGGACTATATATTGTATTGCTTCTTTGTAACAGCAGACTAATAAGATTTTGGAACTGGTATTGTACACCTCTGGCATACAAGAAGAAACTGACAAATTCGATGTCTTTCCTAAACATAATTTGTGGCTACATGGCAAAATAATCTAGCTCTGTGGCATCTTACCAATACATAAAGCTTAAACAATCACATTGAATATAAATGATTTTTGGTCTGCTAAAGAACAATATAGACCTGAATACATTTCTTCTGAATTGATATACAATGAAATAGAATATCTTTTTCTTGCTTCTACTGAATTATGGCCAACATGCTCAATAGACAATAACTATAAAATCTTCCACTATGAAGTACAAATGATGACTTTCGGTTGAAAGTTTCCAATATGTTACACTTTCGACTAAGCTGAAATCCTTAAAAACGTATTACTGTTGCATCATTGCCTTCTATTTTGACACTAAACCGACCCACTCTACAATGCCCTGTTATAATGATAATATTAAACAGAAATCATGTACACTAAGAATACATCTAAAAGATGCACTACTTGACTGAGCAGCTAACTGACTGCTTCTTCTGAACTTTCTCTTTCATGATTAAACCATGCATAAGATTTGGCAAAAAGCCTGGCATCAGTTTGCATTAATCTTTTACTTTCAGAATAACTTCTTCTTGGCAGCAAGAAATAGCAGACAAAGGAAATGATATTACACTAAGTTTACATCTATCATGAAGAACAAGGTTTATCACACCATAATGACCCTGCACTTTCCTCAGAAAAAAGCCCCATTGCGACTGTATCTCTTTTCATTTCGGTGCATCACAAGATTCCATTATTCATTGGCATTTTCACGGCAGCTTCATGCTCAATTGAGATTCTGCTACACATGAGTATTGCCCACCAACAGCAATCAAAAGATCTATCTATCATTACCAAAAGCTGATATAAGCTTAAAACTATAGCGTAATGACCACGAGTATACAGTACCCTGCAGAAAAATAAGGAATTATGCATTTTTGATTTGTTATTTGCAACCATCTAGTTGATTCCACTCAAACAAGTTGTTTTTTTAAATTTTTTTTTGTTTGGGAAAAAATGCTATTTATTGGTGTTAGCCAGAGAAGAAAAAAAACAAGAATATTTTCACAACCATACTGCTATAAAGTTAACAATTTCATATTCACCAAGGTGATATTGGTAAAAGGGTGACAGTCAGGAGCTGTGTGGTATTGGACATTTAGGTACAGGGTGACAGTCAGGTGCTGTGTGGTATTGGACATTTAGGTACAGGGTGACAGTCAGGCACTGTGTGGTATTGGACATTTAGGTACAGGGTGACAGTCAGGAGCTGTGTGGTATTGGACATTTAGGTACAGGGTGACAGTCAGTCGCTGTGTGGTATTGGACATTTAGGTAAAGGGTGAGACTAGAAAATTAAAAAGAGAAAGATGGAAGCAGAGGCATAGCTAAAGATCTGGGGGCCCAGGGCACTTGGCTCCTTGAGGGGCCACCTCCAACATTTACTGAGATTTGTCAGTAGAAATGCAGTAGGTGAACTACTATTTATAAAGCATTTGGAGCGTCTACCTCCATTGGGGGCCCAAGGGTCATTTTTAAATAGCCCGCCCTCTCCGCTTGATAGGCGGCTTGATATTTTAGGAAGGCTAACAGACAAACCCACTTCATTGTGCTATTTAATTGCTTACCCATTTTTTTCACGGGAGATACCACTCCACTCCACACCTAATTTCCACTAAATGCTGTATGTTAAAGTGTATCGGAAGATAAAAAGTTTCTTACAAACTGGCAGCTCCCATTTCCTCTCCAAGCTCTTCCATTTCTTTTTTTTTTTTAGAAAGATGTGATATTCTTAAGTAGATGAGAGCGGTGGTTTACCTATGACTAATGTTGGGTATGTAACATTCTGATTTGAAGTTATGGTAAACAAGCTTATAGTCAACAAACACTGAATCATAGTTCTAATGATCTAAGGCAGGAACCACTGAGCTGTCGGGTTTTAGAAACAAATAGTTGAAAAAAAAACAAACTTGAAGCAATGCAGTATTTTTTTCTTGATTTTATTTTTTTCTTGATTTTATTTTTTTCTTCAAATTGAGCTTTTGAGTTGAGCAAAGCAGTCAATGGGAGTGAAATGCCATCATCGTGCCTCGGATAAGTGCAGTGATTTACGAATCGACAAGTGACAGCAGGTGTTGAAACAGATTCATAATCTCTTAGTTGCACACGCAAGAGTAAAAACTCAATGCAAAATTGTAGAAATGATGACAAGTGCTGGGCCAATAATGATGATGTTAATGGCTATAAGAATTGTCCTGAAATTGTTGCTGATGATAAAAGTGAAGACTATGATGATCTAGGTATCGATGATGATGATGATTTTCATAATAAGAGCAATGACAGAGCCGATGATGACAAAA
>VCCN01007040.1:2928586-2941895 GCA_006491835.1 Architeuthis dux | reverse complement strand
AAAATATGAAGGAAAGGAAAAGAGCTCAGGGAAAGAATAATATGAGGGAGAGGAAAAGAGCTCAGGGAAAGAATAATATGAAGGAAAGGAAAGAGCTCAGGGAAAGAATAATATGAAGGAAAGGAAAAGAGCTCATGGAAATAAAAATATGAAGGAAAGGGAAAGAGCTCATGGAAATAAAAATATGAAGGAAAGGAAAAGAGCTCATGGAAATAAAAATATGAAGGAAAGGAAAAGAGCACATGGCAAGAAAAATATGAAGGAAAGGAAAAGAGCTCATGGAAAGAAAAATATGAAGGAAAGGAAAAGAGCTCAGGGATAGAATAATATGAAGGAAAGGGAAAGAAAATTATGAAGGAAAGGGAAAAGAGCTCAGGGAAAGAATAATATGAAGGAAAGGGAAAGAAAATTATGAAGGAAAGGAAAAGAAGGAAAAAGAATGATGAGAAAAATACGATGAAATAAAATGAGAAGAATGAAAGACAGAAATATTAAAAAAGGATAGACGGGTGGGGAATAAAAATACTGAATAGAGAAACGAAGCAGGACAGAATGAGTGAAAAGAGGGGGGAAAAAGACAAGGAAAAAAGAATGAAAAAGTTGTAATAAAAGAAAGAGAACTAAAAGAAAAAAAAGTAAGGGAAGAGGTATAAAATTAAAAGACATAAAAAGAGACAATATTTAAAGAACAAATCAAAAGGAAGGATAAAAGAACAAAAATAATTTTTTTTAAAAACAAATGAAGCAACACACGAAAAATGAAAGAACTGAGCACAGGCTGAAAAGACAATAAAAAAGACCATGAAAAGAGGATGCAGAACCAAGAAAAGAGAAGAGTAGCATGAGGCTGAGCATGGCAATTCCAAGGACAAAGGCAAAAATCTCGTAGGCGCCAAATTCCTGGTGATACAAGCATTACTTTTCTTCACAGATTTCCATTAACTTCCCAACAACCAATTTTTAACTCTTGCTCCAATAGAAAAGAAGGCAATAAGAATGCTTCAAGGGTATCTTTTGGCTAATAATCAAGGATTATTGGAGTTGGTTTGAATGAAAAGCTCAGATAGATGAGAATACATAGTTACAACATCAAGCAATACAAATTTTATTTTGAGGGATATTTTTTATAATGCGGCCAAAAATACCTAAAAAGAATTTGTATTTATTAATGGCTAGTTCAGCATTGTGTTGTCCGAGTTTTGTTATCGTAACAGGCTGACATAATATCTATCTACTCATATAATGAAAAGTGTGATTTTCTTCTGTTTCTTTGCCCTAACAATGGACTCTTCCACTTGAAGGTAACAATTTTCCTGATAAAAATATTCTCCTAACCAACATTTGAAACAATGGACTCTGCCACTGGAACAAATTCAATAGTTTCTTTTCAAAAGATCTCATAGAAATTCAAATATATCCATGTATTTCTTTTCACGGGGGGACTAAGTAGAAGGTAAACAAAAACTATGCAAATATTACACTGAGTCCAGTGTGGGCCTTCTAGCAAAGTTTGGTATGGACAGGGATTGGATGAGTTTCAGTGAGTGGTAGTCCTCCAAATACCCTTGTAATGAAATAAATCACAGATTCAGTTCAGTATCTACTTGTAGGGAGAGATCAGTGGACTGATCACTTGGATGTTTCAGGTTCAATCATAAGAGATCCTAAAGATTTTCATAGATAGACTTATCGATGCTTACAACATTGATCCTTCGAGCACATGGGCAAACAGTAAGATGGCATGATGATCTGGACAAATTCAGAATGTTTTGGCACTGTGACACTCAAAAGTGAAAAAAACTGGCAGACCACGGGGAAGGCCTTTGTCCAACAATTGACTTTAACTCTTATAATCATGTTAAGAAAGAAAGACTTTCAACTATGCACTCACCTAATAAAAAAAAATCATCCTTTCAAATCAAAGCAAGAAGCTCTTACTACCAAAGACCAGGACGGATTAAGCTAGTGCAGGGCCTGTAGCATATGTTATAAAGAGGTCCCAAATTAAGAAAATATGCATAAATATTAAAACAGTAATTACATTTTTTCATTTGCTATCCAGTCATATTATACAACAAATTTCAGTAATATTATTTATTTTCATTTTGATCTTTGTGCAGTGGCTATGACGTCAGTTTCAAATAACTTTGTATTTATATGTCATATATGTATCACATAGATACCACACTCCCATTAATTACTGTATTAAAATAATAACCCCATTTAAAGGTGATAATTGGCTAAAATCACTAATCTTAAACACCCAGCCATTCATAAAATTTGAGAGCACTATACTATTATAGTAATCGAGCAAGTGCCGAATCACTGAATCGGAATTGATAACATGCAAGTATTTAGTGCAGGGCTCTTGAAATTGCAGGGCCCGTAGCATATGCTGTTTTACTACTTAGTTAATTTGGCACTGCCAAAGACCAATCTCAGACCTACAAAATCCATGACAGTGGATTTACATTTACAGTGGGTATACATAAATATTCACTAAACAAAGAATATGCCAGTTTTGGACACATTTTAAAGCACAGGGTTAATGACTAAGAGGTTTGAAATTTCACTCCAGCTGAATAAAACAAAATTGGTTTGGTTTGGTGTTTTTTTTTCTCTCTCTCTCTCTCTCTCTCTCTCTCTCTCTCTCTCTCTCTCTCTCTCTCTCTCTCTCAATTACACACACAGTAAATAGAAGAAAACCTCTTACTTAAAACTATATTTAAATAAGACTCTCATAATACAAGAAGCATCCAACACCGAACACATAAAATGTCTTTTTGAGTACAAATTAGATAGCATGATTGATATTGAAAGTGTGGATTAGGGCTGCATAATATGATTAGATCACCCACTGGACTTAATAACTGTATATTTGAAGGCTCACAGCCTAATTCTATTTGTGTTTTTATTAATTTTATACATGTTCAACAGAATTTACAAAAAATCAATACTATGCCTTCCCACAACATCCTTAAAAGGTGATATGGTTAGCAGCTTCCAATTTTATATACAACCAGTACTCAAATAAGTACCTCATCAATATTCCACATTTCTATGATATAATAAAACAATAACCATAATAAGTAAAGCCTTATATAAACAGGGCAACCGATAACCAGGCTTAGACTTCTCATGTATTTAGACTTAGATTTGTTGTATATAAGGGAATTGATACTCTTTGCTCAAACATGACACTCATATATAATACAACCAGCACCAACGAGTCAATTCTCTTATGTCCATCACATTCAATATCAAGGTTTAAATAGGTCTTATACACAAATCAAACAGTACATAAGTGTTAAGCTATTTCTTGTACCAATACAGTCAATACCTAGGCTCACATTTACAACCTTTAGTAATTGCTTTGTGTCATATTTATGATTTGTTTATTCGCTGTAAAGTAAAAGAAAAAAGAAGCTGGGGGAACATCTTCTACGTGTGGTGATTCCATATTTTTTGTCAGAAAACAAAAAACAGCAAACAAATATAGGTTTATCATATCCAATACAATCAATAACACTGTTCAAAGGTCTTATACCCCCACTCAGCCTAAAATTGGGCACACATTTTCATACACAATACAATAGTTTAACCCATTCATTTATACATTTTTAATCCTTTGCTTAATGTTATCAGCTAATTATTGTTTTCTAAAAGAAAAATGTCCCAAAGTGATAACAATAAGCAGCTCCCTCTGTAATTGTTATTAAATGAAACTGTGCCTTACACATTTCTTCAATTATGTTACCAAAAGATTTCAACAAAGAAAGTGAGCAGCTGAAAAAGTTTTAAAGTTAAATTTATCATTAGTTCTCAAATGCTAAAAGATTAACATCTGGTAAAGCAACTGGTTATAAAACAGATGCTTTAGAAGGTCAGTGGAGTGGTATGATAGCTGAAGGAACAATATAAAAACAATGATGATAATTCAAATAATGTAAAAACAGTATTTCCAATTCCTGCATGCTAAAGACTGAGTGTTAAAGGACACCTTACAGTGAAACCTATAAAGCCACTAACATTTAAACTGGAACAGTCAAAGGGCTGAACCCCTAACCAGAAAGATAGAGTTACATTAACAGATGAATAGAGACATTCATGACTTGTCAATAGGTTTTACAGTATCAATTAAAGAATGGTGAAAGTTTAAAATGCTGTTTTAGAAAAACACTTTAAACTAGAAAGCATTCAGATTGATTGATTGATTGTTTTGTTTAACGGCACATCGACCCTTGGGTCATTTAGTGCCGAATTCAGTTTCTTTTTGAATACACAATTTATGTAGAGGAATTATTGTGGACACATTATAGTAGACACTATTGCAGACAAATTATTGTAGGCACATTTTTGTAGACAGTTTGTTGTCGAATCTGTTTAAATTTTTGAGTATAGTTTCAAAGGTTATTTTTTTAACTAGAGTCTTGCGACTTTGGTGAAAAAACAGGTGGCCCCCTGTTTGGGAGGTCTTACCCCTCTGCAGGGTATGTAGTTGGTGTATTCTAGGCCCCAGCTGACAGAGCCGGGAAAGCACTCAGAGAGCGCATACCTCTGTCAACACCATTGTCAGGGGAAGTAATTGTGCATGGATCCAACCCAAAATGTAATCACTTCTTTCATAGCCATTGCCAAACCTTCCACAAAGTTTCAATGAGAACTTTTAGAGATATATGGACAGGCATGAGTGTGTACATAAATGTATGAAAAAAAAATGTAAAAATATCTCTCAATCAAAAAAATATCCCTGGATCTGCCCTCAAATTTAATCAATTCTTCCTTACCCCACCCTTCCACAAAACTTGAAACCCATTGAATACTTTTGAAGATATAGTGTGGAAAGATGGAAAGATGTGACCAAACACATATACCTCTCCAAGTTTGTTAGCAGAGGTAAATATTGCAAGTTGTAAAATAATTTTGATGCAATTTTCACTCAACAAGTTTTACTCAGCTAATATACTTACTTGCTATTTGTGTTGATGGTGGATTTAGTTCTTCGGGTTGAGGCTGATGAAGAAGAGGTAGAATCTGCAGGATGGCTTTCAGCAGTGCTGCAGGCCTGGCTGGTCTCTTGTGGGTTCATTGTCATCTTCTTGTCAGCTGCACAATAGAAATAGAACACAGACAAAACAATGAACAATTTGGTATTGTAAAGAGAATAAACATACTTTCTATTTTTGGGGTAAGTCAATCGGGTGAACAATAAAAATTGAGTTTGATTTGACAGTTTTGCAAAACAGTTGACTCTTTTGCAAAAACAAGATACACATAATTTGTATACTAAAAATAAATTTAAAAATTTGATATTTTGACTACATTAGTTGTGATCAATCACTGTGGCCCACTGGTAGAGCGCTTGCCTCCAGTTCAGTAGGCAGTGGTTCAATCCACCGTCAAGTCATACCAAAGCTACTACATCAAAAGTAGAATTTGAGCAGCACTATCACACACACAACAAAAAAAAACTTTGAATGTCCATGCCATAGTAATCATACCAGTGGTCAATTAAAGTACATTAATAGTGAAAGTACCGATCATTGTGGCCCAGTGCTCATCTCTGGTTCGGTAGACCATGTTTCAATCTACTGCTAAGTCATACCAAAGACTTTAAAAATGGTACTCAATGCCTCTCAGCTAAGCACTAAGCATAAGGACTAAAATTGTGGAACCTCCCTCTGCGGCTAAGGGGTTATGGCCAAATCACATTGGATACACTGGTTCTTGTTAGTTCACCTAAGTTAAGCAATGTCGAGCCTGGTCAGCACCTAGATGGTTGACCATTGGGGAATACAAGGTGACATAAGCAGAACTAAGCTTCGGCCTGGCAAGTGGCTCTTAATAACAATTGCCTGTTTGTACCTAAACCCACAATCAGGGTATAATCGGAAAATGATACATACATAAAAATTAGCAAACAATAAATATATTAGCAACAATTTTTCCCTTCTTGTTGCCTTTTTCTCAAGATAGAAAAAGGGTTTTCTGCTTTGAAAGCAAAGTATAAATAAAATATGAAAAATGTGCATGTATTAAACTGTGAATGAACAGGTGAGTATGTATATATGTCATCATATGTCCCAAAAACCTGTAGACCAATGTTGATCAAATTTTTCCAGGGATGAATTGTCCCTTTGTGTCTGTATTTATGTACCTGCAAAATTTCAGACATAAGCTCTTGAAAGTTGAAACTCAGATATCATGTTAATTGAAATCTTCTATAAATCTTCTAAAACCAGAGGAGACAGCCATAAACTACAAATTCAGACCTCCGGTGGTGTTAGAAAAAACTTCTTCTCGGCAAGAGTAGCAAATGCATGGAAAGCCTAAGTGAAAAGATGGCCACAACCGAGTATATAAATAGTTTCAAAGATAATCATTATTCTGATATCTGCCATACCAAATTTGACTACAAATTCTCATATTAGTTTAATCCCACCCCAACTCAACGCTGATGATGCAATTAACTGCTGTCAAAAAAGCCAATTTCAAGTACATTCAAGTACAAAAACAAATACATTAACAGAGCTCTACTAGATTTATTATGGTACAGAGTCATCCTGTCTTTTGGTTCCATTAACTCTTTATAAAGCTGAACGTATACTGCCCTTTAAACATACATTTAATGCTTCACTAACAAAAATGACACATATAGGGAGAATGTTGCTATAATAGATACTTAACAAGATAAAAACTGATAGAAACCGGTCTGGTTAGACACTCAATAAAAACCATCACCTGACCAACATCTTTTGGCATAATGCTGCATTGGGGGTGATCAATTAAAAAATAGAAAAAGAGGTGATCATTGAATATGGGACCAATTCAGCATAAACTTACATTGTAAATTGAACCCCCACTAAAATGTTGGGGAGAGAAATTTATTCAAAAAAAGAAGTTTTTTCGAGACATAATAGGGAGTAAATGTTTAAATTTTCATCCCTCTAGCTTCATTAGTGCAGCATGTATGCATGATACATACATAGCCAGCCAGCCACACCAACTTAAAAACTGAAGAAACCTATATTGACAGTTTTGATTGACAGTTTCTAATAAAAACTGATAGAAACAATTTAGTTACTAAGCTTTGCTTAGTCTGGCACAAGGTCATAAGCTGCTTACAGTACCTGATGCGCCTATGCAGACACTAAGTAAAAAATAGATAAGAACAGAATACATCTATATATGGATAAAAGACAGGTAAAGCATTATTTTGTAGTCAGGAATAGGGTTCAATTTCCAGTTATAGCTACAGTCTCTTGTTAACTACTTAGTTCAGAAATGGAAATCTATGATTTGGAAATCATTTGCAAGTTGTTTCAGAGTATTCATTAAGAACAGCATTACGAATACTCTAATTACAGCATGTTCCAAAACAAAGCATTTGCAAAGCAAAAAACACGAAAAATGGACTTTTAGAGTCAATAGAATAGATCATTGTAGGTGTATCAATAATCCATGAAATTAAAGAACCAATAAAAAGTAAGAACATATGACTATATTAGTATACGCTACTTACGCATGGATACATTTCCAGATTAAATGTCTTATAACTAAGTTATTTCTTGACCAGAACAGAAAACTATGAACCCTGCGACCTTTATTCTAAAATACCTTCAAGAGCAAATGAACTTTATACTTCAGAATCTTTCGCTAAATTCCCAGCGCTAATACTTGTTGATCAAAGTCTCACAATCAATGCAATGATCTAACAATTTGGCACTGAAGATTGATCTGTTAACCTTCTTATCTTAAGGCTAATGTTCTATCATCTAAGCTATTCTCTGGTGCCAATCACCAGATGATTCCCAGCTGATGCCTTATCAATTAAGCTATCCTTTGCCATCAAAAACTGAACTATTTGACCTTCTGTCTAATGTTCCATCAAATAAGTAGTATCCTGGGAACATACAAAGAAATTAAGTACAGATAAAGTACAGACGGCAGTAAAAAAGCATTAGGAAAAAAAACAACCTCTATCCAATAAAATAAAGTTAGGCCCAAATTGATCAATTGATTTTGGGCTTTTTTTCTGTTTTGTGTATATTTTTTTTCAAATATTTCACACAAGCAAAGGGTGCCAATGGTTTCTAAGCAAACGCCAAAACAAACAGTAATACATTTTCAAAATGCCAAATAAAAAACATAAGTAATTTGGCATTAGAGTTTTTCTTTTTATGTCTGGCATGAAACCAACCAAGAAGTTGGAATTGAAAAGCATCAATTTGATCTAAATTGATTAGAACATTCACCTAAAATTATAAGGAAATGAATGTAAGGCAATTAGTGTTCAAAGGAGAACAAAGGTGATATAATTTACAGACATTTGCTTATCACCCAATATTAAAGTTTTCTGTCTTGAATGGAATGAAAATTGATAAACATCATCTAGCGATACTGCCACTGCCTCATCACAAGTGCAGGAAATGTTTTCAATGGCAGATTGCCTAGTGCCACCCCTAATAACACAGGCAACTCAAAACACTAAATCAATAGTTTTCTTAACTCTCAGGAGATAAATTACATCTTTGAAGAGATTAACTTCTACAAGTATCACGCATTAAAAAACATCATTTACTTTTCTGTGATAAAGTTTACCATACCTTGATCCATTTTCAGGTGTTAATTCATTTTGCCTAAAAAAGGTCAAACAGTGCAATGCCAATTACATTCTAAGTCATTCTGTATTTATTTATATTTAAAATACTTGTACATGGGAAAGACAATGAGATGTTACCGTATGATATCCATATTACTTGAAACTTTTCCATTTTAGTCAAGATGGAATCAAATGAATTTAAATTAACTTCTTTATTGCAAATTTCATTCCAGCAGACTGCTATTGGCATTCTTCTTTTCTTCGGTTCCATGTGTTTCAACACTGGATGACAGAGTACTCCTCCATTTTTTTTCTATCGATTGCTGTTCATACTGCAGTCCAGCCTATTCTTCGATGTTGTTATACCAGTTATACTATGGGAGACCTCTATTTCCCTTTCTGTAAATATATCCTTCTAGTAGTGTTCTGTTGATGTTATGTAGTATTATTAGATGTCCAAAATATCTGGCATAAAGGTGCAATACTTCCGCAGAAAGAATCGATGGCCTTCTCAAGCACAATAAGTATGTATTAGACAAGAATGTAGCATTGTGACAAGTCCGAAAACTCTAGAAAAGAAATATTTTTTATTCTATTCATGAGAGAATCTTTGTAATACAAATATTTTGCACAAATTTGCCATTACTGTGACAAAGATTTATATCTTTTTCTGATTTATAAACCAACCCATAAGAACCCAGACCCATTTCTACTTGAAGGAACATAATGCAGTATTCTGGATAGGCAAACTGACACACAGTCATGTGACTGTACCAAGATGTTCAGTAGATGTCACTTAGTACACTTCATGAGTTAACATCAAGGATAAAATATAATATTATATAAGAGACTGTGCCTATCAATTAAATTGTACGTTACACCAATGTCAATGTGGGTTCTTATGGGTTAAGATGGTTGATAAATGGTTTAATTACAGTTCCAGATTGTTTTGATATGAATGTTTTGTTGTGCTATATGATGAGCAATATCCTTCTCCAGAGAAACCATTTGTTCAAACCAATTATCTTAAACTTAATTACTAAAATCAACAATACATATACTCTGAACAAAATGATTTTTCCTAAATAAAAACACTCACTTCATATTTCAGTTTTTCCAATCCCTGCCAAATTCCAAAATAGCAATTATGAAGAACATTGTTTTATAAGAGATATCAAAACACATTGTTGCTGTGTATCTATTTGAAACCGAGCTATGAAAGTAGATAAATAAAGTAGTGATCTTGTTTAACTCTTAAATTCATATAGAACATTGAAAGTTATTATTTTAATCATTTTATTCAAATCACAAAAGAGTTCCATTATTTTTTTAAATTCTATTCACGGGAAAGTTCCACTATCAATTATGAGCGGTATTCAGTGGTTCATGAAATTAAGAGTTAATGCATGCAATGGATCACGAAAACATAAATTTGGAAAATACCAAAACAACTATTGTTGCTGTACCAGATTTTTGGAAAACACCACGCATAATTTGCCGCTTTTCATAACTATATAGCCAACTAAGTATAAAATGGAGAAACAAAAAAATATAATTAATCAGGGCCGGATTAAGCCCAAATAATTTTGTGGCCCACCATATTAAAATTTTATGAGATCTGAACAGTAAGTTTATATTGAAATATAAACATAGTAAAAATAGTTTATGGATAGAGAAATTTATATTGAAACAAGCATACTGATATACAATGTACAAATATTTAAAATAAAGACTTTTGTCGGGAATTATTGTGAGAAAATTGTTCAATGATGATTTCAAACATCATTGAGGAGGTGACATCATTTTCAATTGATATCAAAACTAAAGCATTTTACCTATAAAATGATATGTTTACATGCTAAATGTATTAAGTAATTATTTTATTTAAGATTGATCTTTTTCTCAAGGGACTAGTGATAAAGTTCTATATTGCTATTTATTTGTGGGCCCCTCAATGTCTTGGGCCCTATGCTGTGGTGTAGTTAGCATATAGGCTAATCAGGCCCTGCTTTTGCATAATGGCAGCCTAGTTAACCATATCAGCTGAGCTACAAAAGCCCTAAGGTTGGCACAAGATCAAATCTAACCTTTAAACCTACTCTTTATTCTTTAGTTTTTTACACTCATGGCAATAGTACCAGCAATATTATCTTTATTTATTTTTTATCAGATGAAGAATTGTCAACCATTATTATTATTAATTTGTTGACTAATATTTTCTTTCATCATAGAAAGAAATGTTTTTTTTTTTTTAAGCAATAATTTTGAAATAACCTGATTCTACTTAACAACAATAAGACTATCATGTATTCTAAGAAAGGACAAGTATTTTAAAAAATGGTGATCTTGTTTAATTTATGCACAAATTCAAAACACATATAAAAGATATATAGAGCTCTCAGAGAGCGCATACCTCTGTCAATGCCACTGTGAGTAACCTTAAACATCATTGAAATCATTTAGTGGGTTGATCAGAGACGGGGTAGTTAATTGTTTAAATTTTGACTATTGCATATATTCTTTGATTCATTTAAGAAGCTGAAATGGAAATCAATGTAACAAAAAGCCCCGGACATATAACTACAACGTAGGGGAGATAATTGTGCATGGGTCCGCTCCAAAATTTAATCACTTCTTCCTTTGCCTATTGTCCACCCTTCCAGAAAATTGGAATGAAATTGATTGAGAACTGCCAGCAGGAAAAAAATTGGTGATATTATGTGTTTTGGACATATAACTACGATGTAGGAAAGGTAATTATGCATGGATCCGCTTCAATATTTAATCATTTCTTGCTTTACCTATTGTCCACCCTTCCGGAAAATCTGAATGAAATTGATTGAGAACTTTAGGAGATATTTTGCAGACAGGAAAACAAATGAGCATTATTATATGTTTTGGACATACAACTAGACATTTGGGATACTTATGCATGGATCCAGTCCAAAAGGTATGTGTGCATGAATCCGCACCAAAATTTAATCAGTTCTTTCTTTGCCTATTGTCCACCCTTCCTGAAAATCTAAATGAAATACATTAAGAACCTTTGGAGATATCTTGTGGACAGGAAAATAAATATGGCGATATTATGTGTTTAGGACATATAACTACGACATATGAGAGATAATAGGGCATGGATTTCATTAAGATTTTCTGGACTTATAACTATGATGCAAAGGAAGAACTGATTCAATTTTGGAGTGGATCGCTCTAAAATTGAATCAGTTCTTCCTTTGCCTATTGTCTACCCTTCCAGAAAATCTGAATGAAATTCATTGGGAACTTTTGGAGATATCTTGCAGACAGGAAAAAATGCAAACAAACAGATACGACCAAAAACATATACATCTTTCCAACTTTGTTGATAGAGGTAATAATTTTATATCATATTTAAAAAAAGAATTTTTTAAAAGTTCCCCCCGAGTTAACTTCTTCAAGACTGGAACAGAGACTTTTAGCCTCCGAAAAATCATGAAATAATTCTGTTTAATAACCTTATACAGAATAAGTCGAGAAAAAAAAGAGGAAATATTTTTTTAAATACAACCGGTCTCGTTGGTCACTTAATAGAAACCGTCACATGACCAACATTTTTTGGCAGCAGGCCGTGTTGGGGGTGGGGTCAATTAAAAAATTGGAAATAGGGTGTGATCAATGGAGAAGTTACTTCTCTCACCTTTTGTTGAGCAGCATTGACTAGAGCAAGTCTGTATTTTCAAAAAAACTAGCTTGAATGCTGATGGACACAAACTAAGAGACCAATTTAGCATAAAGTTACATTGCAGATTGAACACCCCACTAAAAACATATTGGGGGGGGGGGGGTTAAGAAAATCAGAAAAACGTTTTTCTAGATGTAATATGGAGTAAATGTTTAAATTTTCAGCCTGTACACATGATACATAGCCAGCTGGACCAACTTAAAAACTGAAGATACCTATATTGACAATTCCTTACCAAAAAGCTTATATATGAATAAAGTGCCCACAATAAAATTGTTGGGAATAAACAAAATTCAGGGAAAAATCTCAAAAGTGCACTTGCTTCAGAAACTATTTCTTCAACCTTTTCTGAAAATAAAAAACAAAAAAAATCCACAGAACCAGCATAAAATCACCCCCACCCAATTCCGCCCATTTCTTGAACCAATCTCTGCCTTGGAACCCCCATAGCCTCACCAATACTGTTGAATAACAATGCCAGTGATAAGCTTATAACCAACATAATGACAAAATGTTCCTGCAAGGCACACCAATGAGAACATTCTCTGCTCGGAGGCGCATTCTTTACTTTTACTTTTATGTTGTTGTTGGCTCCTCCTCCTCCCCCCATCCTGTTGCCTTTGCCACCAATGCCACCCAGAAAAATAAAAGGCACAGAAGAGGTAGAGTAGTAGGGAGAGTGCAAAGAAAAGAAAAATGGTAGAAAAGAGAGGAAAAGGTCTTTTGTCTCTTTTGATGGAGGCCCCTGAAAGGCAGAAGAAGTGAATTGCATGCATAATAACTCAGTGAGAAGTTTGGCCTAAGGTGTTAAGTTGAACTATTTCTCACCAAACACCAGCAGGTTGCAAGAACCAAGACAGAAAGAAATGGAATATATACATTATCTATAAATGTCTAAATGTATATGTAGAGTTGTACTGTTAAAGTTAAGACAGAACACTAGCATTGTGTGTATATGGAATTTTATTTGTTATATGTTTTTTCCG
>VCCN01007040.1:2885263-2903300 GCA_006491835.1 Architeuthis dux | reverse complement strand
TGGTATTCCCAAGCAGTCACCCATCTAAGTACTGACCAGTCTCGACGTTGTTTAACTTAGGTGATTGCACATGAATCGATATATTCAACATGATTTGGCCATAAGCCAAAGGTATATCCAAAATGTGATTATAAGTTTGTTTCTTTAGCTTTTCTCGTTCGTCTATTATATATGTATGTATACATACATCAGAATTTGCATGTATGTAAACAACTGTGAGCATGAATGTGGCCATCTATATTTTCTGCATGAGTATGTGTCAATAAGCTGGTATTACTTTAAGAAAATTCAGTAAATATAACACATGAAGGAGACACAAAGTTACACAAGTCTGTATTGTGAGTCATATATGTGAGACAGCAGGCATATGATGATTTGTATGTGTACACATATATGTACATTACCCAAATCACACATAATATGCCCATATTTATGAACTCACACATACACACACATACGCAAATCACATATATGTATATATACACATATACCCAAATCACATATAACATGAACATATATATGGACTCACACATGCACACACATATATATATATATACACAAACCTTCCTATCTCCAGAGGTCAACACACCTGTCACAATGCAAGCTCTGCCTAATTAGAGCACTCACAGTATTCATTATCCTCATCGTTCAACATCCACAACAATCACAATGTATAATTCATGAGGCCAGGGATTAATGGTTGGTCCACAGGTCCTGATGAAATCAAGATAAATGCTTGCTTTGTGGCAGCAAGCACCACTCTAACCTATCGGCCACCACAGCCCCAAACAAAGTTTGTGCATGTTAGAAACACACTGGACGTACAAGGCAAAACAAATCAGGCGAAATTAAGTTAGGATTTTCTTGGTGGCACTATCATCAGCATTCACGGTAACGAAGCAGATTGCACGTCTCAGAGTTTGCAGACCATTTGATGAGCGAATGGTTTGATTTATATATTGTTGTGCAAAGGGAAGCAATGCGGACCTATTGGGATGACTTTGATTATTGGCATTGTCAAGAGTGGTTTATTTCCGCTCAAGATGACAAATATCAGATCTTCTTCCGAATGAGGGGCCGCATTGACGCAATTCCGGCCAGTTTTATATGAAAAGGATATTGAAGAAGGATAAAGGAAGATTTCTAGACAGAATAAATGATAGATGGATTCAGTTGTACATGATGGCTTTTATGTTTACTTGATGGACAGCAGCTAAATAGCAAAATGGCAGCTAGAACCGAGCTGCGGAATGTGGTTGTCATGAAGCAACTGCCATTCCCTCCATGATATGGATCTAGTTGTATTATCCTGATTTATTTGTTATTAGATGAAGCATTGTAAACCACTATCAATTTTTTGTAATGACAGCCTGAGTAAGTTGCAATAAAAAGCAACTAAAAAAGAAATTAAGATGAAAGAAAATAGTAGTCAAAAATGAATATTGGGATCTAGTTGTATTAGTCATTTTTTCACTTTTTTCACAACTGACATGTTGAAGAAAGGTTTCTTTACCTTGGTACTGGAATCAATAACTCCTTTCTCAAAAGTGAAGTTCTGTTTAAAAGTCTAATCAATCTTTTAACTGGAATGAATTCCCTGTTGATTATTTGTCTGCATATTTGCAAATTTAAGGAAGTCTTATTTTTTTCAGATATAATTTATTTTCCAAGCATGACAATTTGCAGATGGAAATTTGATTCAATTCAGGTCTGCAAAAGATAAATACAGTAGGATTCATTTGTAAAACATAATCTTTCTTTGATTTTATAAACTTCAGCATGGTAATATGTGTATGATAAAGAAAGAAAAGGCTTGAATAGGTGTGTAACACTTTTCAATGAGTGCAAATATACAACACTCTGATCCGAGGCATAAATGCCAGAGAGCCACACTTCGATCCTAGGCAGAGTGCAAAGATACTCTGATCATAGGCAGAAGTGCAAAACCATATGTAAATAATCCTGTCATTCTTGATGGTTACTTTGCTAGTAGAGACTTAAAGTTCACTGCTCAAGACAAAAAGCAACAAAAACCAAAAATTAGTGGTTAGGAATCAAATTATCATCAGCTTTAGTTTAAGAGCAGGGTGAAGTGAGTGACGCCACTTCGGGTGCTTGTCACCTTTAAATCTAATTAACATATCACAAATGGGCAGTTAGTAGTAATGTGATATGTAGAGCCCAAGCAAGGACAGTTGAAGCCATAGCCAGCGTAAGGGCACTACTTACTTTTAGTTTAAGAAAATGTAGTTTGATTACACTGTACAAGTTTTTAAGACTTTTTTTTTTGTTCCTGGGTAATAAAGGTTATTTTCTGATTGATTATGTCTGAAAAGTATAGAAAATGTCAATTATTCCCTTCAAACTTTACTTTTGCAACCAAGACAGTGATAATTTGAAATCTACTTATTTTCGGTTGGACAACAGACAAATTTGCACATTTTAATCATATAAGCTTAGAAAAACCAATTACATGAATATCACTATCCTGGCCATAAAAGCAAAGTTTGAAGGGAATAATAGCCATTTTCTATACTTTTTATGTATAAGCAATCAGAAAATAACACTCACTACCCAGGGACAAAAATCATGTTACATGGTGTTATCATACCAAATGTCAAACTCTAAAAGCATTTAGCAATTTTAAAACCCAAAATTACTTGGAGCAATTCCAACAGTTAATACATAAATTAAGAAAGGAAAACAAAATAAAAAGAAAGAGCTTCTCTTACACAAGATTGCCTATGAGCCAACAGTGTTTTAACTCTTAATGTCATACGCTGCTGGAAACCACTTCTAGCAGCTCCTGTGCTATGCTTTAGTGAAAAACACATTTGGTACACTCAGTATGTCAAAAACAAAAGAAATCAAAAACTTTACCTAAAATTGAAAAGGAGGTAATGTTGGTCAGAAGTTATTCCCCATGTTATTAACATCTACATTTTCTTGTGTGAAACCAAGAGTTAAATCCCAGCTTGCTCAAACTGTTATGGAGAATGGGAATAATGATGCCATTGTCAAGTGGCTTGCTTTTCTTTTCCTCCTTTAAATCATTAGAAATTAACCTGTTGAGATGAGAACTGGAGTCTTAATACCAAGATTCTCTTGAGGAATACACTTCAACAAGATTGATTCAAAATAAAAAATAAAAGAGAGAAAATGTAGCCACTAATGTGTATGCATGTATATGCATTTATAGGCGTAACTGAGGTGGGGGTATTTGAAAAGGCCCCTGGCCCCCAATGGAGGGGGTTGCCCCAAAAGCTTTATAAATAGTAGTTCACCTACTGCATATCTACTGACAAATCTCATTAAATGTTGGAGAGGACCTCTCAAGGAGCCAAGCCTCCCGGGGCCCCAAAATCCCACAAATCTCCAGTCATGCCTCTGTAAGCATTTATAGGTGTACTTCTTTATGTCCACCTTTAGTTGCTACTAAGCAGATGTCATTGTTCTTTTAATCACTATTATGTGATTGCTTCCAATCAGATATACTATTCTCTTTTCACTATTTCTTATTGTGTGATTGCTGCAAAATGAGTTCACAGTTATTATTTCTAATTCCTCCTCATCATTATTATAATTACTAGCTAGATACCCGCTCTAATGGGGGGAGTTAAATTGCTGTGAGAAAAAGTGTACTCTTATAGATAAGTGGTGTAAATTTGCAATTTCTGTTTGAACAGCGTAAATTATTTTTGATATATCTTATCGCCAAACAGTTTTATTTATTTACTTTTGGCTTAGTTTTTGATTTTATTATTATTATTACTCTCATACATTTTAGCTCTTAATTATTTCCACAAAAATTTGCCTTATGACTGATAAAATATTCATTTTTTCACTTTCTACATGTTAATATAATTACATAGTCATGTAATTATATTAACATGTAGAAAGTGAGTCAAAAGTAAAGAACCAAAAGAACATATTATGGTCTAGTCTCATGATCCTTCCTGGTTTTCCTTCATTCTTTCCTCCTCCCCCAAATCCTTCCTGGTTTTCCTTCATTCTTTCCTCCTCCCCCCAGATCCTTCCTTGTTTCCTTCATTCTTTCCTCCTCCCCCCCACCAGATCCTTCCTGGTTTTCCTTCATTCTTTCCTCCTCTCCCAAATCCTTCCTTGTTTTCCTTCATTCTTTCCTCCCCACCAAAATCCTTCCTTGTTTTCCTTCAGCCTTTCCTCCTCCCTTATTTTTTCTATTCTTTCTTCTTCACTCACTTCCATCCTCTACCCACCTTTCCTTTTCCTATCTGCTATCTCTTTCTTCCTTCATGTCCTATTTTCTCTGCTTCCTGCCACCCCTCCCTTCCTTCCTTCCTACCCCCTCTCTGTATTACTCCTCCCTGATCAAACCAATTAAAAACAAAGCCAATGCCTACAGAACTTGAAGTAAAGAAAACAAAAGAATCCTTCCTTCCTTGTCACAAAGTGGGGGCAGCTGGAAATGATGAAAATTAAATTTGATTAAATCCAACAAGCTGATAAATGAATAAGTTGGGAATAAAACCAAAGGCAGCAAAACCCAGGGTAAAAGAAAAAAAGTGCACTTTGTTGGAGGTGATTGAAGGGTTTAGGAAAATGTGCAAATAAAAATTAAACGTATGAAAAAAAAACTTTAAGATAAAAAAACTGCTAAGTCAAATTTAGAGAGTTATCGCAGGCAGCCTTATGGTGTGAGTTGTCGAACAACTGTACGACAAGGCAACTAGTGCAGTTCTCCACAACAGCTCCACTGGGAAATGGTTCAGGACGACAATCGGAGTCCGGCAAGATTATCCACTCTTACACACCCCTTTGAACATCTTTCTGGAGTGAATCATGAAAGATGCACTGGAAGACCATGAGGACACTGTCAGCATTGGAGGCAGAACAACTACCAACTTTTGCTTTGCGGACAACATTGATGACTTTGAGGAAGAGGAAAAAGAACTTTCCAACTTTGTAAAATGACTGGACACTACCTCCAGGGCATACAGAATGGAGATAAGTGCAGAATAGACCAAAGTGATGATAAAAAATAACAGCATCAGCACTCACATCAGGGTTAATGTACAGCCACTGGAAACTGTATCCAGGTTCATGTATTTGGGTGCCATCATCTCAGACAAAGGCTCCAAACCGGAAATCCTGTACAGAATAGTGCAGACAACAGTGGCATTCATTTGACTGTATCCAATCTGGAGTGAAAGAAGTATTGCTTTCGGATCAAAAGTGAAACATATGCTCACTTGTTATGTCAACATTTCTATAAGCATGTGAAACATAAACTCTCGCAGCTGAGCTTCAGAGAAGAATCCAAGACATAGAAATTAGATGATACCAGCAAATCTTGGGCATCTCTTACACTGAACACATCAGCAACATAGTGGTCCATCAAAGGATCAACCAAATCTCTTTCCTTATGGATGTTACATATTACACCTGAAGAAGGCCGTAGAATGAATCGGCAAAAACATCATGTGAACAATATAAACAACAAAAAGGAGTTTGATTGTCCAAAAAACTCTTTGAATTTTCTGGAATTTGTCGTTATTTTTTAATAAAATTTGATAAGGACATTTCTGATAATTTAGTAAAGCAAGTCTTGTCAGGTGCCTGCAAGCATAGAATTCTTTGCCATAAAGTTCCAACAGATACATATGAAAAATACTAGGTAAGTATATTGGAAGAAGTTTTACATGTTGATTTTATTCTAAGATCTGGCATTACAGTATTTCATTGTGTGCAAATGTGTAGAGTTCCATGTAGGGATTTCTATCAAATTCGTGCCTTTAATAAGGATATCGCTCTGAAATAACATTAATGTTTGGCAACTGAATTAGAAAGCATATTGCTGCTTCCATTATTTCATGAGCAACCCTTCGATCATGTTTTCATCCTTTTAATAAAGCTAAATTGATCCCTTAGTTTGTGTCCGGCAGCATTCACGCTTGTTTTTTTTTTTTTAATTCAGACTTTTTTAGTGATCACTGCCCAACAAAAGGCGAGGGAAGTAACTTATTCATTGATCATCCCTTTTTCTAATTTTTTAATTGATCACCCCAAACATGGCATGCTGCCAAAAGACATTGGTCATGTGACAGTTTCTATTGAGTGATTAACCAGACTTGTTTATTATTGTTTTTCTATATTAATATTTCTTCTTCTTCTTCTTATTATTATTATTATTATTATTATTTTTTTTTTATTATTATCTTGTATTTACTGTCAGTTTTGACAGCACAGGTACACTAATACCTTTAGAATTCTATAGCTTCTATTCATGCAACCAGTGCTATGACAGTCCAATAGAAAAATACTGAATACTGTTTTTTTTCTAGGTTTGTGTGTGATATGAATGAAGTTTGGGAATTCCAATGTTATTGCCTTTAATGAACATGTATGGTAAACAGGGAGAAAACTTTCAGTTCTCTATCAGTTCCAGGTAAACAACAATTATTATGACTAGTAACATCTTTATCAATTGTATCAGTTGTAAATTTGATTTATTAATGTAGATATTTATATACTATAAATTCTTAAAGTAGATTTGTAATCTAACAAAAACTCATCTTGGATTTTATAAGCGGTTTCAATGTTAGAGTCAACTTCTCTATAGAATGAGCCCTTTCATCCTTTTCTTACATCTGTGTTTTAAGGTATCTATACTGTTCAGATTTTATAAGTTTGTAATGCTCTTTGTGGGCAGAACATTCTTGCACTTGTAAAAACCCATTGACCTCTGTTCTATTATTAAGTGCCATGTAGGCTCATGGCATTTTATATCGAGGATAATGGAAACAAATTTTAAGGAAAAACCATCTTATTCCCATTCTGTACAGGATTATGGTTGGGGGCAATACCACAGAATGAACACAGTCAAAGAGTGCAAGGTCATTCAAGAAAGAATGGATAGGAACATAATACAGATGGAAAGAAAAAATGAAGGACTGAAAGAAAATATGAAAAAAGGAAACAAATGGAAAAGAGGGAAAGAAAAAATATATCAATCTTCAGAGAGGGGAACAAAGAAAAAACATTAAGTGAAAAAAAACAGGGAAGAAATAATAATAAAAAAATGGAGATATATCAGAGAAAGGTAACAATAGAAACATAGAAAAGTAATAAGTTAAAAAAAATGAAGGAAAACAATGCAAAAGAAAAAGGAAAGATGGAGGATAGTACAAATAAAGAAATGTATAATTAAGGAATTGTCTCTAAACAGCAGAGAACATTAACTGAAATAAAAGCCAATAAACAAGCCAATCCTAGAAGTGCATAAGCCAGAGGCCCAAGGTAATCATTACACCACCCATTTGCAAAGCTACTACATCAAAAGTAGAATTTGAGCAGCACTATCACTATCACACACAAAAAAAAATGTCCATGCCATAGTAATCATACCAGTGGTCAATTAAAGTACATTAATAGTGAAAGTACCGATCAATGTGGCCTCATCTACGTTTCATTCTACTGCTAAGTCATACCAAAGACTTTAAAAATGGTACTCAATGCCTCTCTGTTAAGTACTCAGCACAAGGACTAGGATTGAGGAACCACCGCCAAATCATGTTGGATACACAGGTTCACGAAAGATCACTAAAGTTAAGCTATGTCAAGCCTGATTAGTACCTAGATGGGTGACCATTGGGGAATACCAGGTGCCGTAAGCAGAATGAAGCTTCGACAGGCCTGGCAAGCAGGAAGTGGGTCTTACTAACAATTGCCCGTCTGTACTTAACACTGCAAAACCCTCGATGAGGGCATTAGCGGAGAACGATGATAGAAACATACATACTGCTGTAAGAGAAAACAATTGATGGGCATGTCTGTTTTTATATATTCAATGAAAAACATCAGAAGGAATAGAGAAAGAACATTAAAGGCAGAACTGTTATCCTTCTGATGCTAACTGTGACCATCTAGTAAACTAAAAATGAAACCTCTAGTAAACCAAAATGAAGCAATTATTATAAACATTTTTGAGGATTCCCAAACACCCAAAATCCTTCTTCTATGTCTGCCAATGTTACACTAAGCATGATACCCTTGTAAGTACACTAAGGGTTTTCTGATACCTTGGGCCACATCTAGATAAAAAATGCAAAAAAACAAATCAAGACAAAGCACATATGCTCACAGACACAGTTCAAAGCTATGGCACCTTTAGGTCTTTTGTCGTGAAGTGAACTTTCGTAAAGCGGGGGATACCTGTGCTAATAAAGCAAGTTATGGTACATTACACTCAAGAACACTGATGGTGATTCCATCCTCTTTATTGAGGGAAACCAAAAGAATTCTACATATAAAAATAAAATGGTATCTATATATCTATGCATCTATATTGATGAGCCTGCACCTAAACACTTTGAGTAGAGAAGACAGCAAAAAAATGAAATAAAATACCTACATTGGTTAGTTTGGTATTCTTTAAAACCATTGATTGTTCCCAAAATACAGTGAGATTTTTAAAAAGTGACTTATGTATTCATTCTTATGTGCATTCATATATACAGGGCAATAATTAGAAAACTGTTGTTTTAAGTTTTCTTAAAAGCAAAAGAAATTTACGCATATGATTTTCAGTAGCAAATATCGCCAGTGATTTAAAATGCTGAAAATGGCATGGGTCCCTTTTACAAAAGATTGCCAAAATGAGAGTACTTATCTAATAAAGGATAACTTTTTAAAAAAAAGAAAATTTTCATCTCAAATTTTGAAAAAGAAGAAGGGTTTTTGTAGCGTAATGCAATGTGTTACCAAGGTGAGTTGTGGTTGATGCATAATTGTTGCATCTAAAAGTCGTGGCCTCAATTGCAGACTTGTTTGAGAGCGGGTGTATTACCATTGGTGTATTCTACACATGTTTGCAGATGCATGCTTGATGAAAGGTCATTATCTTTTAAACAGTGCTGTCAGAGAGAATAATGTAACAGAGTTCTGAAAAAGAAACTGGATGCATTCTCGATATGAAAAAGACAAAGTCTGATTTAAAATAAACAATCGGATTTTATTGTCCTTCTCTTCTCAATATGACAGTGATCTTATAACTCCAGAAATGGGACAGTGGGGACAGTTGCAGCTAAAATGATGTTTGGTTCCATTTTGCATACAAAATCAAACGATCGGGCAAAATTCAGATCTTAGTCAATTCCATTAGGCAGGGCAGCAGTCAACTGTGTACTACTATTTCAAAATGGTCCTAGCTTTTCATATCCAGGTACAATCCAAACACACACACATATAATTACATATATGCACACATATTGCGCATCAAACACACACACACACACACATATATATATATAAAATCAAATGATGGATAATTTTATATCCAATCGACAGAATATGATAATTATAATGACACTTATTAGTGAGAGCCTATATTTGCCCGGTGTCGGTGTGAGCGACTGCTACGATTTGGGACGCTCGTTTAGCAGTTGCTCACACCGACGCCGGGCAAACATAGGCTCTCACTAATAAGTGTCATTATAATTATCATATATATATAATTACATACATACGTAACTCTGTTTAGACATATATATTGGGCATCAGAAACACACAACACACACTTTATCTAATGCAAATGTCTACCAAATAGGTCTATCCTAGGTTTCTTGTCAGCTAACAATGATAAAGACACATGGTCTTCTAAACGCCAGGGGAGAGGGGGGGATATACACACACACACACACATGCCTATAGTTACATCTTATAGTGAAAACATGAACATATGCTGAAATTCATAAGATGCAACTCCTGCTTCTGTTCATCTGGTGACGGCCTTTCTATGGTGCTCAACAATCCTAAACAGGAAATAGTTCTGCTGTTCATCCCTGTGACTTGTTGAATTTCATTATCGGGGCAATGGCCTTTTCTGTGGAGTCATTCACCACTTTAAGGGCATTGATGGAGCTTCTTAGTGTATTGTTGCAGTATTCCTCTATGTCACCGACCCCAAACAATTCAAAGAATATCTTTGTATGGTGGGTGACAAAGTCGCTCAGGTGTTTTCCTTGAAAGACAAGTGTTTTTCCCTCTAATCGTTTCAATTCATTCTTCCCTTATGGCGTCTCCAAATTCTGGAACATCATTTCCTTCTCTTTGAGAGTAATACGTTCAAGGAAAGCCAATCCAATATTTGTTTCTGACAAGGTGTCTCTTAGCTGCTTTCTAAGAACTCTCCTTGACATCTCACTCATGGAGACAGTTCAGAACTGAAATTCATGTCCAAATCATTCTTTGGTGCCCATTGGTTCATAATTGCTTCAAGCCACAAAGGGACATATACAAGACTGACAAAATACACTACTTTTCTCATTCCTTTCATTTCTCGATCAGTCAAACCCAGCTGTTCATTGAATAGGACAATTTTGTGCGCATATATGGATTTTGCCATCCATCTCACTTGATGGAGAGGTCCTGGAGTCCTGAATTTGCATTCACTTTCAGACTAACCACCAAGAAAGAGGAGGGACAGTTGTAAAAGCTCTTTGTAATCTTCCCATGGATTCAAGACTTTTTTGGGGTAGTCAACCATTTTCACAAGTTGGTCTTCTACAAAACCTTTGGATAGGCTCTTCTTCATCCAGCATGGTCGTGTTTGTCTTATCGACTGAAAATGTTTTTGGAACTTTTGAAAGATTTGATGGTACATGGGAACACTCTTCATATTATTCAATTTGTCTGAAATTTGGAATACAGGTCACTTAGATGAATTGAAACAAGGGGACGGACGAAGTGAGGTGAAAATAGCAACTTCTATATAAAGATAAGTGTATTTCTAAGAGAAAGTGTGATTATACATATATATAGATACACACATACAGCAGTCTGGTTAGACACTCAATATAAACTGTCACATGACCAATGTATTTTGGTAGCATGCTGTGTCAGGGGTGATCAATTAAAAAATCTTCTCATGGCAAACATCTCAATCTATGTGATGTTGACCTCTGAAGTCATTCAAGGTCACCAGAGGTCATTTCTGGTCATGTTAAAACAATTTACCAATCTTTTGGCCACAATTCTGCACCTATGAAACTGTAATTAGACATAGGGTAAATCTTTCCATGGTGAAGCTCATATGCATTGTGATTTTGAACTCAGAGGCCACACGAGATCATAAGAGGTAATTTCTAGCCATTTTTAAACTTGTGGGCCATAATTTTGCACCAAGCATGCTGAATCTTTCTCACTAGAGGTCATTTCTGTTTCTGTTTCTGTTTCTCACTAGAAGTCATTTCTACTCAATTTTCCCAGTTTTTTGTAATACTTTGGCTCCTATGGCACTGAAATTTAGCATAGGGATAAATCTTTTCATGTCCAAGGTCATAGGCAATGCGTATATGACCTCAGTAGTAATTCAAGGTCACCTGAGATCATTTGTAGACATTTCTAGCCAATTTTCCAAGTTTTTAGCCACAATTCTGCACCTATGAAACTGATATTTGGCTATGTGATTTTACCATCAGAGGTCATTCGAAGTCAATTCTAGCCATTTTTCTAAGTTGTTAGCCACAATTTCACATTTAGGATGGAGAAATTTGGCATAGGGATTCATCTTTACACAGCGAAAGTTATAGGCAACGAGGGATTTATCCTGAAGATCATCTGAGGTCTTTTCTGGTCATTTCTAGCCAACTAAAGCAATTTATAGCATAATATTGAGTTTGTTATGAAGTACAAACTTCTTTTTATAACTCACTAATGGTTGTGCTGATAAAGCCAAATTCAATTGAGTAAGCGGTAAATTTTTCGACCATTCTTTTATGCAGAATCATCCCGGAGGTCAGTTTGGGATTAAATTTACTTTTGGGGGGCATTTTGCAGCCAAACAATTACATTCTTGGAGATAATTTAGTAAGTGGGGTTAAACTGGGCAGAAAAAACATGATAGGATAGGTGGTGCTGATCCCCAAGATCATTGGAGGCCAGCACAGTTTAATTTTGGATTAAAATAGCTTTTGGGAGCAAAATGAAAGAACTTTAGTGGCTAAAAACACTGATCATTTTTCTTCTTTTGTTTGTAAAAAGTTGTGCAACCCTGAGAAACGTTTTCAGACTAAAATTATCAAATTTTAAGCATGCACAAGGACCTCTCTCTCATGATCGCTTGCCTTTACCAGACTTATCCATGCTTTTCCCATGGACAACTTTATATTGGTTGTTCTAGAGTTGGATACCCGGACAACCTTTTCATACTGGCACCCAATGGAAGAAGCACTTATGTAGTGTATCCAGATGCCCTGTTGAACTAAAGGACGACATTATTTGTTCTTTTTTGTGCATCACAATATTTCTTCCGTTACAGCTGTAGATAATTGTCTGTTTTTTTTTTCATTGGTTGTGTTGTGTAAGAAGAACTATATCAAAGAACATATTTTTCCTGATACTATTGTTCGGACTGAGATCCTCATCTTGGTTGTCATTTCCACAACGTTTCGGCCGATGTACTCTCCGGCCTTCTTCAGGTGTCAGGTTTTGTCGGTAACTTACCGGAACTATTGAACTGAACCCTTTATTTGATCCACGGGGGTATACTGTCCTCATTCCACTATCCATGTCCTAGAAATTATTTCGTGGTTAATTTTTCAGTTGTGGTGCTCCTGCCTGGGATTGAACCCACAACCTACAGATGACTCAACAGTCAGACGCTTTTTTAACCAACGCTTTAGCTATCTAGGCCACCGTCCCAACTTCCTGTTTGGTTATATTTTCAGTTATTTTTCCCCACACAGGAAACGCTGGGTATCCTTACTAGTATGTATATATGCATCTATGTAAATAAAGAACGAGAGTAATTAGCATGCACAAAAATGATAAAAATAAAATCATAGGTAAACACAAATACATATAGCGCACGGATAAACTTCCTGTTTATGAATTACTATGCACACATCTACAAATGTATATCCATATATACATGAACATATTTTAAGGAATTGTGTGTGTATAATAAAATACTTGAGGCTTTGCAAAGAGTTTCTTGCTGAATAAGTACCACCAACACAAATGTGTGTGTGTATTCTCTGATGAAATAGTAGTGTGTAAGCATTAATAAAAATGTTCAGACTTGCTGAGTGTATTTACGCCTTTAAGAGTACACAGTGATTTATGTAAGATTTAGAGCACATCACTATTTCTAATAAAGGAAAAATGCATGAGAAATAAAAATATTCACAAAGCCACCTTTAATGTTGCAAAATGTAGATGCAATTTTCCAATCATTGCTCTCCAAAGCAAAACTCCCCAACCGTACCCCAGATATTACCCGAACCATCTCCTCTGTCGCCCATCCACTTTATTTTGCTTATTGGCTGAGGGGAAGTGAATATGGAAATAGCACACATCTGAGTATGTCTGTAGTGAATTTGATTTAATGTATGATGGCTTTGGCAATTTTACCATTTGCTAAGTTGAACCATTTTCATACCATCTGCCAAGTCAAACCATTTTCACACCATCTGCCAAGTTTGACCATTTTCATACCACCTGCCAAGTTTAACCACTTTCATACTAAGTAGCCAGCAAAAGCTATAAATAAGCCTTAAATATGTTGCCTTTAGTCAGTTGGTTATTGAGACATTCTTTATGTTTCATGAACAATACATGATGTTTACTGTTCCTTTTATAACCGGGCTTCATTAATAATCCTTAAATATGTTATTTGTTTGTCATAAGGAGATCAGATTAGTAATTACCATAAGACTCATCAATAGAACTGGTTTTTAATATAAACTTCAGTGTGGACATGGAAAAACTCAACTCGTGTTAAAGTAGTGAGTTCCCTTTCAAAATTTATTCAATTTCAAAGTGGAAAAATTCGGGAATAGGTAAAAAAAATATTATCTTGCTGGGTTATGTCGGGCTGGAGTTATGTTTGAATCATTTTCTTTTTGCAAATAGCCAATTTTCACAATATCACCATTGTTTGCAGTGTTTTTGCTTTTAAACTTTTAGACCACCATACATACAAAAAGAAGATTATTAAGAATTAACTCACAGTTAAATTTAAATTTTACTTTTTTTTTCAAATAGAGCCATTAAAGTCAATACAGATATTTGAAGTTATTTTAAAAATTTAACTTGCTTTATTTTGTTATCCATTTTTAAAATGTTCATTTCTCTGACCAAGAAACATTGTTTATTTTATAATATAAGTACGTTGCAAGAGGAGATAAATGATACTTTTCTTCCCTTGTTATATAAATCATAACTTGAAAAATAAAAAGTTCAATGTCTGTTGAAACGATAGTCTCTAAATACAATATAATTACATTCACATTTATTTTACATGCTAAAATACAATATACTATAACAAGTTACTCCAAAAATACATTTTTATTTTTATATGGGAATCTTCTCTAAAAACAAATTTTTATTTTTCTATGGGGATCTTCTCTAAAAACAAATTTTTATTTTTATATAGGAATAAGGAAATAGCTTTAAATATGATAAGAAATTGCCATTACACAAAAAGAAAATAGAAAACATAATCATGTCACATGTTTTGTAAGTATTTTAAGACTATGATGTTTTTTCCTAATTATTTAAATTGAATAATAAAGCCAATGATTAAAAAGAAAATTGAACAAACAACTCTTATTAATGTTTCTTAATTGGTTCCTAAATCTCTGTCCTTTAGGAAAAGCTAGAGTTTATCAAGGTCAGTATGTTAGAAACTGTCAACATAGGTTTTAAGTTGGTCTGGCTGGCTCTCTGTGTATCATGCTTACAGGCTGCACCAATGGAGGTAGAGGGCTGAGAATTTCAACATTTACTCCTTATTATGTCTAGAAAACATGTTTTTCGAAATTTTCCCCCCAAATATCTTTTGTTTTTTTTAAATTACCCCCTTAAATAGGTTTTTAGTGGTGGTTCAATTTGCAATATAAGCTTATGCTAAATTCACACTTGTTTTTTGAAAATTCAGACTTGTTTAGTGATCACTGCCCAACAAAATTCATTGATCACGCCCAACACAAGATGCTGCCAAAACACGGCCACATGATGTTTTATATTAACTAACCAGACATGTTCTTGAAAGTTTTGGGATGTTTTATTTTGTTAATTATTTGTTAAATGGGTGTTTATCTTTATGTCTAGGTTCTAAACTGTTCATATCAAATCTGTTTCTCTCACTTCCTTGATTGTATGAGCATTTTAAATAGCCAATAACAATATTGATTCTAAGTTAAAAGGAGTTTAATTCAGATCAGATGCTTTTTTTCAAGTGATCATCAAGTATCTCTAATGATTAACCAGTAGTGCCAGTTGCTCAATATGAGGTGCTTAGATATTCTATCATTAGGCAGTGGGTTGTTTAAAAATCTTCAATGATTTACTTGTGAGTTGTAAGAAGCTCTCAGTTTGGCCTGCTCATTTATAATTCAATTTTACTTATTCAGAAAGAACCTCAAATAATATATCACCATTTCTCAAGGGATATTCATTTCAGTTCCACGTCCTGTGTCAGTGAGGCATTTTCAATGACTTGCAAAGAAATTGCCTGTGATCATTTAACACTTGGGACATATATATCCTGAGGTTTCTATGACTGCTGGAATATATACATCCCATAGATCTCTTTTAGAAGTCTATTGGGACATTTTAATTCAGGCATTAAGCAACTTAATAGGTTAATCTTGAAAGGATTAACAATTAGTCCTGATCAGTTGCTTGTATTCAATGTAGCTCTTAATAATGACTTGTCCACATAGCATCCTATGATGGTCTTATTTCTGATTTTAGTATGTAGCACATAATGGAGTTTATAAAAGCAGCCTTACTTTCTGTGATCCAACAATTTTTCTGGGGCATCTCCAATGGCTTTCCAACAGTGTGAGCTGCTCACCATGGTATATTTCAAAAGACATTATTCTAATCTAGTGGTACTTCATGTTCTCCAAGATGGTACACAATGTTTGAAATAATACAGCAGAACCAGTACTAATTTTTACATGAATTCTCACAATGTCATACTAATTAATTTTGCTATTCCAATAATCATAGCTTTTACTTAGTTAAAACCTAATATTACATGAAAATTTGGTTGAACATAAACCCCTAAATCTATTTATAGTTGAAAGCAGATAATAATCTAATCCACTGGGTACTTTATTGTAATTGTTTCTTTATTTATAAAAATATTTGCCTTCTAATTAAGGACTAATACTTTATCAAAGATAATAATATAATCTACTTTTAACAAAGTGTCATGGATTAATATTTCAGACCAGAATTATATCAATGCTTGTATCACAATATTTAGACCAGCATTATATTAATGCTTGTATCACAATATTTAGACCAGCATTATATTAATGCTTGTATCACAATATTTAGACCAGCATTATATCAATGCTTTTATCACAATTCACAGGTCAGACATTGTTGTATAAAGTGTGTCGTATTACAATTTTAAAAAATAAAATTATGCTAGTGAAACAAAGCTTTTAGTAATTTCTTTTTGTAAAATCACATAACTTAGTATTTACTGAAGAGATTTTAACTGCTTGTTGAAAAATTGTCATTAATTGTTTATTCTATCATTGTAGGAAGTGATTTAATTCTAGAAATGACATTAAAAATATTTCGACACTCAAACTTCCAAGATTATTTGTACAGGATGGGAAGGGTTTGGGGATGAATAAAACAATCTTTTATCATGAAAGTATTTTCAAAAAGAATAAAAAGACTTCATTTAAATGTTCCCCTAATAGTTGAGCGCATTTATGAAGAAAACACCTTACTAAAAAAATATTGCAACAAAAGGTTTCTTAACGTCTTTTTTTGTGGTATCTGTTTAAATCAATAACATACTAAAAGTCTACCACCACTGGAAAGGTGTAATGCCCAAGATGGCTACCAAATATTCAAATGCCCATCACTCCTTCATTATTCATCCTACACAGGTTTTTCTAACGGTTTTCTGGAGTATCAGGTGTGTTCAATAACATAAATCTTGAAAAAGACACCTTTCCAGTAGTCAGACTTTGGTAGACTTTTAGTATATTATTGAGCACACCTGATACTATAAAATACCATTGAGAAAACTTTTGTAGCAACATTTGTGGGTCAAACCATAAATGCACTCAGCTAAATAGGCATTTTAAGGATTTGGCAGCCACCTTGGAAATTATAACTTTCCAGTGGTCAGACTGTGGTAGACTTTTAGTATGTTATTTAGCACACCGGATACTACAGAAAAACAGTAGAAGCACTTGTCTAGGGTGAATAATGAAGGAGTAATAGGCATTTTAATGATTTGGCAGTCATTTTGACACCATTTTGGAAAGAACACCTTTCCAGTGGTCAGACTTTGGTAGACTTTTAGTATGTTATTTAGCACACCAGATACTACAAATCATTGAGAAACCGTTTGCTGCAATTCTTTGGGGTAAAACCATAAATGCACATGACTATAATGTATCTTTAACTCTTGTCAAACTCCAGTCCAAGTCTGGAGTTGACTTGGTTTTTCTACTGCAGCAAGAACAATCCTCACCAAATTTAGGAGAGCAAAAATGAACATTCCCATACCGTGATTTGAAACCATGACCGACTGAGCTAAAATGACAAGTCTTACATATCTACAAAGTTTACAAGGGCTTATTTCATCCTAATAAATACTAAAAAAATATATATTTTTATAATTGTGTATTTATTAATACAAAGTTGCAGTGGAGTTTGACCCTGCAGCAGTCAGGCTTGTTATTAACTCTTAAATTCATGAACCACTTGAAGCCACTCCTAAATGCCAGTAGAACTCTTCTATGAATGGAATAAAAAATAATGGAACTCTTTCGTGAATAGAATAAAAAAACATTTAATTTAAATTACATAAAAGTCAAAGGGAGATAACTTTAATCAGTAGTATTTCCCTTGATTCAACATTTAATTTTTTATATGAATTTAAAAGTTAACATGAATTGCTTGAAACTGCTCTTAAAAACGAGGGAGGCCTGTATTATTGATATGTGGATGTGTTCTTTTCATGATATTGAACCAAAGAATGGATGTATCTGTATAAATATACATATACACACAC
>VCCN01007040.1:2848216-2860124 GCA_006491835.1 Architeuthis dux | reverse complement strand
CAAATGTACTAATTAGAGCTCAGTGAAGGGAACGAACTCATTAAGTTTAAGAGTTCTTTTCTAATTTAATTTCTGGATAATTAAGACTTTTTCTTACAGATAACATTTTGAAAACACAATTTACTAACATGATTAACAAACTGATATCCTGGTTTATGCCATCATCTTTTGTATTCTGATTGGTCACTGCATCAGTTAGGTTACATGTAAATTATATTCTCCATGTTTTTGTATTCGTTTCCTTATAATGTATCAGTTTGAAACTTAATCTCTCTCCAGACAAATAGACAAACACACAAGTTGGTTTCTGCTTCAACCAACTCTTGTAACTGCTTTTATTATTTCAATGTATTGATATAGAGGAGAAGGTAAGGCTAAATAGAACTAATGTATTTTCTGGCTTCTAAGACGCATAGTTTACAAAGAAATCTTTTTTTATCGCTCACTACAACTCATCCAAGACCCATAGCTGTCCATTTCAAACTTTGGTAGACCCCCTCTAGTCATAATACCAATGTGTTGGACATTGTGTAATACTGTCATAGATTTTTAACTAACTAACTACTCAACCTCATAAAAAAAACATTATACTCAAGATATAAAAATATTTAATTCTAAAACTAATATTATTATGACCAGCCTGTAAAGATAGCATTTAGACTGGAAAAGATAAGTAGTTAGTTCACAATGTGAAATTTTATTTTTTCACAGATAATCTGGTTGATCATTTTTAACTCTTAATGTCATACACTGCTATAAAATGCTCCCAAGCTTTTCTGTAGTGGAAACCACATTTGCTACACTTATTTAGGTAACTTTGATTAATAATTATTCCCCTTGTTATTAACATCTGAATTTTCTAAACTAAGAGTTAAAAACAGCAACAATTTCTGTTTCTTTGAAGCTACTAGAACAAACATCAAAGAACCATGGGGAAAACAATAAGAGAAGTTAGAAAAAATTAACTAATAAAATCTTTATATGGAGTTTTAAAAAAATGCCATGCATTTTTCAATCAACTTTTTAATAAGTTTCCACTAATAATAACAAACTTTGAGGATTTTGAGGATTTATGATTTCTTATGGTTTTTAAAGATTGTTTTAGATTTTGAAAATGGTGAGAATAAATTTTGATAAATTCCTTAATCTTTATATATAAAAGTGAATGTATGTATGTCTGCATATTTCAAGTTGTAGGCCATAGTTTTTCACCTAGGAAGCTGAAATTTGGCATAGGGGTGCATCTTTCCACACAGAAGGTCATAGGCTATGCGACTTCTTCTGACTGTGTATGTGACTGGATCAAAATTCTTTTTCAACTTTTACCGAATTTTGTTTATTTTAGATAAAAACAAATAAAGGATGGCAACTTTTTTTTTCAAAAAATGATTAGCAAATGAATGTATATTTTTGTCTTCAGTGCCTAATAATATTTCATTATATTTTAACACTTTCATTTTATAATTTTTCTTTTAATATTTACTTTTTTAAAGTATCCTTTTAATATTTTCAGGTGATTTTTTATATTATCGATGTATTTTCATAAATACTTTACAATACTGTTACAATATTTTTACTTTTTTAAATATTTTCATATTAACCTCCACCGATATAGATTTGGAGGTTATATTATTGTTAATACAGATTTGCATGTTGTAAGGTTCATTAGAGCATACATTTGCATATTTTAAGGTTCATAACTGCAATGCAATTGCATATTCCAAGATGTTACCACATATATTTGCATATTCCAAGATGTTACCACATATATTTGCATATTTCGATGAAAAACAGATGTATATTTATTTCCCATACTTATTACAATGAAGTGTCTGTGCCTAAAGGGTTAACATTATTTTTATAGAGTTGTCAATTGTTTGTGCAGTATGAATGAACAATGGCCCAGATAATTGCCCTTGAAGCAGTCGATCGGACAATGAACGACATAAAAACGAGCATTGTCATCATGGGCGGAATACATAAACCCAGTCAAGGCTGGGTACTTCGGCTAGTTTTTAATAATTTGAAAAATAATTTTTCAGTTTTTAAATGAAATATCAGGCTTAACTGCAAAATCTGTACATATTTTCAGAGACAACAATGAGAAACGAGAAATTCTGTTCATTTTTGGAAAACATTCAAAACAGAAATTGGTGAATAAAAACAGGTTTATTTGATTTTCACTTTGAAAATGTTTATTTTTTATCTTTTATGAAATCAAACTTTGGTTATGATTTCTTTACTGTTAATCGTTTTTGTTTTTGTCAGTTATTTTTAATAACATTATAGTTGGTATTTTTGTTTTTTCTTACAAGAGAAAATATAATCTAAAGAGTTAAAAAGGAAGAAAAAAGTATTTTAGATGTTAAACATGAACATTTTATAATAAAATCTTTTTTTTTAACCAAACAAATGAATAATGTTCAGATTAAAAGAGAAAAAATCCTTCAAGTTAAAAAAAAATTAATTTCTCAAGAGTTTGAAAAAATCTTTTTTAAGACAATTTATTACTTGCATAAACTGAGAGAGATAGAGAGAGCAGTATGTCAACTGCACACAAAATGGCAGAAGCCATAACTTCATACAGCCAGAAAGTCACCAGATTTCTATTTTTATTTGTTTAGCAGTATTTTAAAAAGAAGTAGGGTGTTGCCAGTAACTTGTTAAAAGGAAATAGGCATGCAATTTGTTAATCTGGTGGTTACATTCCTAAGAGCACTGAATGCAAATGTTCATAAGGAAAGCAGGCATTCTTTTCTGTGTGAGGGAGACGGACAATATGAACAGTTTCAGAATTGATTCTTCAAACGCAATTTTCTCTTTTCATACAGGTTTCACTATTGCTTTGAAGGTGTACTTTTTTAATAGATATTTTGGAATGTTAATTCTGTAGCAACATGTTTTTTTTAATACCAAGAGTTTAACTTTTAGTTTCATATAAGAAAATTTAGATGTTAATAACAAGAGGAATAAGTACTGATCAAAGTTACTTCCTTTTCAACTTTAGATAGTGTTTTTAAATAAATGAATAAGTTTAAATAAGTTTTTAAATAGATATATATATAACAAACAAGGTTTCCACTAAAGAAAAGCTCAGGACCGGTTTCCAGCAAGTATGACATTAAGACTTAAGCCAGTGGTTCCCAAACTTCATAGTATGACGGCACACTAACTCTTTACTTCATTAAAATATGAATATGCATCGATATATATTAAGCCATAATGAGGGTATGAAACTGTATATACATTTACTGTTTGAATACCACCCTGCTTCCACATAGCAGTAAACTTTGTAGTAGTAATGAAGGAGTGTACTGTTAAGTCAAACTACTGTAAAAATGAAATCAATTAGACAAAAACATTACAGTAGTCAATGAACAAAGCTTTTATATCAGCATAATTAATGATATACATACTCATCACCCCTTTTTCTTTTCAGCTGTCACTAAAAAGGTTGAGATCTCACAAAATCTAGTGATAAAACCACTACATTTGGCAACTCTGTGGTGGAAGTGGCTCAAAATAGATGTTTGTGTACTCGAGAAAATTTAAACATCACACCTGGGAGATAATTGCAGCACACTATTGTGTTGTAGAACACAGTCTTATTTAAGCGCTAGGATTTAGCATTTTTCTCAGAACATTATATTAGTTTGTCTAGTCAACATATCTCTTTGTCAGAATTTTTTTAAAAAGAAAAGAACATCTAATGAACTAGTATTTACAAGAGAAATCTTCACATAGTTTCTGAAATATTGCTTTATTTGCACTATCAGTACAAATACATGTGCACTACTAGCATAGATATTCAAGGATTTTTAATTAAAATCTATTTCTATTATCAGTTAACTCTCCTATTGCCAAGTACATTGATTAATGAACCTAAACCACCGAACACTGAGAACTGAATATTGAACCTTATAATTAGAAGAGCCAAAAGTTTTATCCACAGAGAAATTCTGAGTACCTCTCCAAAATATTAAAAGAAAAATCTTTAAAAATTATTATCATTTTATTAAAAAAAAGAGTCAGAATCCAATATGAGATTCTTAATTACAGATGACAATTGGAAGAATGTTCCAGAACTTTAACACAGTCTTTTAAAGTGGAAGATCTCCTACTTCATAGCAACAGAGCTGGCTCTTCCTCTCTTTGTGATTTTATCTTTTTTTAGTTTCAAGGCAACATTGCTTGAGTTAATGAGATAGTGGAAGACAGTCCAGGATTTCTGAAAAGGAACTGATTAGAGACTCGATGCTGTTTGAGAATTTGGAACTATTTCAGTTGCACTCATGGACAGTGCCATTATTTAACGCCTTCGCATTAAATTCAAAATCAATCTGAACTCAAGACCTTACCCTGACCTTTCAAAATCTTTACATGTTAGTTATTGAAAAATGGGATTATTTTCTAATTTTAGTGTGATTTACTTTGGGGTTTTTTTTCTCGGCTTTATAACATCATGAGAGAATTTCAAAAGCTCTAAAATATTCTTCTCTTTTTTAATAATCTCAGTCTTAAACATAACTTCACTCTTGATATCACCAGAGGCACACAAAAGTATACAGATGTAATGTATGAGCATATTTCTGATTCTATATATTTGCTAAGGTTAGTTTAGTTAAACACAGGAAGAATTAAAGTAGTGGGGCACCCAGTGAGGGTCAAATTCAGTCCATTATGAATGGTATGGCTGGTTAGCTTTCTAACCATCACTTTATGACAGGCCCCAATATGAATGTCAGATGCTATGGCTTTGCCTGAACATTATGTACAATATTAGATACTTTATGTATGATATAGTGACTGAGATCACCAACAGAGTTTGTAGGATTAGCAAACAGAAAGCATTGCAACTATAAACAGACCTGAAGTCATTTAGTAATAAGTACATCTAATTTAATTTCACAAACTGAAATATTTGATTTCCAAGTATTTGTTGACTAGCTGTATGGATCATTTCTGATTGCACTAGCCAGAATTCTGGTTTATTTATATGAACATGATCTTGGAAATAGGCTAATATATCATTATTTCCACATAATAATAGGACATTCAGAGTACATGTATGCACAGACATGTACATATATATGTACATTTGTTAAGTACAAAACAATGTAGAAATAAAAACAGTCAAATGAAAAAGAACTATTGGGAAAGTAATCCTGTAAATAGAATCTCACACTGGCCTTCCCAAAGATACGGCAGCAGATCATAACCCAGAATTTTATCAAATAAATCGGTCACGTAAAATCCAGTCAGCACCAAATCCACTTGCTTGTTCCATAGCAAATTATGGACTATGTGCTGTTATAAAGTGGATAATCTTCATGGTCAATTGATGCCTGAGAACAAACTATTTTTGCTTCTTTGATTCTGTTCTGCCATTCAAAAAGGAGGGAGAGGCTTTGGGCATTTACAGCAATTCTCTGCTTTATAGCCAATACATTTCTTCAAATTTTGTTGGTTACTCTTGTTAGGTGGGTCCAAAAGTTCCCAGTGCTCTTTTTTGAAAACTAGAGACTGAATACACAGTTGAAGACCATTTTTCACTGGAAACTTTTGCACACACCTACTAATAGAAACGGTTGCACACACCTACTAATAGAAACGGTTGCACTAATACTAGTAGTGATAAACATCCTTTTTTCTTTTTCTCATTCATAATGTTATTACCTTCATTTTTAAAGAAACTGGAATTAATTCATTTTTATTAGTAATAATAATAAGAGGAGTAATAGTAAATAATTAAGTTTGACATGAGTTATTTTTGTAATTATTGAAAAAGAAATAGATCCTTAATAGTAATAGCTGCATTAAAGCTAGAACTACATTATTTCTCAATTGTCTTACACCTTCTCAATTTACTTTACCTTGTTCTCAAATGAAATTACCACTTTCTTAATTGACTTACACCTCTTTTCAATTTACTTTACCTTGTTCTCAAATGAAATTACCCCTTTCTTAATTGACTTTACCACTTTCTCAATTGATCAAGCCCAGGAGTATTGATAGCAGCAATTACTTTAAGATTAGCTACTCTGGTCGAAGGTCAATTCAAAATTGCGGGGTAGCCTCTTTGGGTTCTGCTAAATGAACGGGAAACCAAATATTATAGTTAGTTTCATCAATGTAAACTCTGGGTATTTATTGCATTATCTTTAAGCCAAATTGCAAATTGTTGCCAATGTGTCTTTGTATGTTCATTGTTTCACTCATGTGGTTGAACAGTAAACTTCTTGAGATAATATCCAATTTCATCGAAGGTGGCAGTATATTGCCAACATGCTTATAGAAAATTTGATTTTTTTCTTGAATCAACAGTTTTATTTTCTTGTGAGTTGTTGGGTCTTCTTGGATTTTTTTCTTTTAAAAAGTTTGCATGGATATCAGTTCACTTTTTTTTATGATGACCAGATTTCATAATCAGAGGAGAATTTTTCCCAGCAATCTTTTTTTTTCACAGTATTGTAGTTAATCGTTTTCTCCATCTCTTGCGGCAGGAAAATCTGCATTTTGTCTTCAGCAGATGCACATTCATAGGAGTGCTTTTTGGGGGAGTGGGACTTTCATTTTCTCCCATATTTAAAAGTTTTTGATTTTCTTGTAAAGTTGAGTAAAAAAATTGGTGTTTTACCTTACAAAATCTGCCACACGTCAAGGAACATAATTTTGAAAAAGAAAAACAAAAGAAAATGGGTAAAGACATTTGAAAAAGGGCAATTTGATTTGAGAAATACTGTACAGTGCTTCCCAAAAGTTTAAGATGACCAATAAAAAAAAAAATGAATTTTTGCAATAAAATGTGTTAGATGGCATCAGACATTTTTATTGTACGTAATTATTGCGTCATATTGCATCAGCAATTTCTCTGGGCCAGCTAGGCATTATTCATTTACATTTTGTCTTTTGTTTTAATTCCACAATCGATCAGACTGTGTACATGAAGTTTTTTCGTAAAATGCTCAACACCTAGCTTCACGTTTCGGGCTGTAACCTTTTAAGCCCAACAGATACAATTGTGAACATACACTGTTGGAAACCTGATAAAATTCTCTTTCTAACAATATATATTTATATCTATATATCTCCTTCATGAATTAAATCCACAATCCATAGACTTTGGCCTATAAAGTATACTTGAGATTTCCTTGTAAAATACTGAAATACCTATAAATTAATTAATTTTATGGTAAAATAAAGTGTATTTTTGAATTCCTCATGTCTGGAAACCATGATTTAGCCTTTTAAAGTACTCAGATATGTCAACTGGGAGACGAGATATGAAATTCTGGGTTTTTTTGGTGTGTGTTGGCAGCCATTTTGTTTTATGCAATTGAGATAGTTCTTCCCAACTTCTGTATGTCTTATGTAATTTGTAAAATAAATACAATACTTTAGTGGTTTATATGATGTTTAAAAGCTTTGATTTCATGACTTTATTGAATAAAAATGTGGAGTGGTCTTAAACTTTTAGGAAGCACTGTAGTAGACGTCATCATCAAAATCATTATATTTACTCTTACATATAGAATAACTTTAATAATAGCAGTAGAGATAGTTGTAGTAGATGTAATTAGTTATTAGTTGGAAACCTATAATAATTTTGTCTGTTCTCTGGCAAGGTCAAGATACTTATCTAGCTTTTTACTTTCACTCTGTGGTCCGCCAGAACAGAACCCAATATCTGATCTTTTCTTCTTGTTCACTACAACTCAATAGATCTTCTGGCCTGGATTGGGTGATTGAATATTATTATTATTATCATCATCATCATTAGCCATATAGTGTTATTCCTCTTTCATGTTGTGCATTAAAAATTATCCCTATCTTAAACATGTTTTCCTTTTCTAGGAAACAGGAAATCACTACTGTCATTATAGTTTTCCTTTTGTTAAGAAAGGACCCATCTTCTTCATCATCATCATCAATTCTACATTTACCAACTTTTCTCCCCTTAGGTGGCAGAATCAGCAGAGTTATTAGTGTTATCATTATTTCTATCTTCATCTTTTATTCTCTTAGATGTTATAAAGAGAATCTTCCCTGCAAACCAGTAACCTCAGAAGTCAAAGGTAATTGCAAAGAAGTAGAAAAGGGGAGCACAAATGAGGCAGGCAGATGTCACTGTCACTAAAGAGCACTTCCAAAGAGGATGTTGCTTTTCTAATCTTTTTTTTTATTTTTTTATTTCTGCTGGCATCTCATACAAAATAATGACACAAAGGAGGCAGATAACCAAGATATTAAAGACGCCTAATTCAAAGCAGCAGCAGTCAGTCCTGGCACTTTCAGAAAGGCAAAGGCAAAGATCTAAGCAGTTTTCCCCTTGAAGACAAATGCAGATATTCATAAAAGGTAGGGAAAGGTGAGCACTAACAGTAAATCAAAGGGGAAATGATGCCGGTAACTAAAGATGTGCAGAAATTGAAATACTCATACCTCTCTGTGAAAAAAAAGGGGTCAGGAATAATTCAAGAAGAAAAGTTGCTTGTTAAAATATGGAAATATTAGCTGTGCACAGATTGTGATCCTGCAGAACTGAACTTACAGGTAAATATATTAGAATTTTCAGTGAAGTGCACATGAACCCAAGATAACTGGAAGCCAGACTGGTTGAAAAATTTATAGAAGAATAAAAGCAATTAGGAATTTAGATCAAATACATTCAAGAATGCCAATGATACAGCTTTTTGTAAGAAACAAAGAGAGATGTTAATTCGAGTAATCATTTCTATCAGACAATTTCAATGCAAATATTATAAAAGTGATTCCAAAGAGCATATCTGTAATGTTCAGTATTTCATTAAAACCAGCCAAAGATAAATGTTCTGAAGATGGTATAAATAAATACTGAAATATCAACAAACTTTACCTCTCCTGCTTTGCTAATCAAATATTGATCATCTTCTTGTATGATTTTTTAAATGATCTTACTTTCTTGATCTAAATAGATAACAGAATATCAGAGGTAATTAACAGTGAGCCACATTAGCCGCCAGTATCTTAGATTATGTCTGCTTGAATAGTGTAATGGTTAGCACGTCTGCCTCACACGCAGAAGCTCCAGGGTTCGATTCCCATTATGAGTGAAGAGTGTGGAACACTCTTCATTAGGACAAATTTCCCTGTGCACTCAGCCGATAATTGAGTACACTCTAAGCTGTGTGGTTAGGCTGGAAGTATCACTTCGGTGGACTTGCATCCTGCCAAAGGGGTGGTCATAAAAACTTGTAGGAATAAAGTCCTGGTCTCGACCAGACTTGAGACTTGCAAAGATCACTAAGCTGAGGCATACAAAAAACAACAGGACTTCATCACCGGCCTCCATACTCCATTCGGAGTTGTCTCTTAAGAGACAGGATGCTTTACCTATCATGGATTACATAATGAACAAGAAAAAGAACAGGTTCTATTCAAAATCTGCAATGTTGTTTATACAATTTTTGGCAACATTTGTAACTGTAATAAAACTATTTGTTTCCAATTGATTTTTCAAGTTAATCTCCATTACAACGGCCGAAACAAAAATAAATATTCATTGCATCAAAATAAAATGAAATATATCATCTGAAATGCAATATAATTCATTGGGAAATGAAAAAGTTATAAATATATATATGAAGTGTATACATTAGTTATAAACACTGTATAGTCTGTTTTCTTTCTTTCTTTCTTGTACTTTCTATTTTTTATCTCGAGAATTGATTTAAAAAATGGTATGATATGATGTAGTGTGATGTTAAAAATAAAAATAAATATTCCTCTCTCTTCACCCACTCTCTCTATCTTTCCTTTCTTAGGAAAGGAACACTATGAACCAATTCAAATTTGATCTGAACAATAGACTTTTTACCATTCAAAGAACTGTCAACTTTCGTCACAGTTAAAAATTGGAGTAGTACAGTAAACCCTAGTATAACGGATTTCAGATTTTACTGACCTTTTGCATGAATATTCTATTTTATTTCTGTGTATTAGTCATAAATAAAATATTGTAAATTACCTTCCAGTATTCTTTTATAATAACCAATATTTTAAAGTATGCCATAAATAAATCTTATTTATGAAAACATGGGTCTCCATGATAAATTTTAGATAAGATTTGGGGTCATTGCCAAGAAATGAGTATATTTTGTTAAATGACTAAACAATTTTACTCCTTTCTAACTCATCAGAAGTTATTTCATATCAGCTTATTTGTCCGCCATCTTGATTTAAAGATGGCAGCCATTTTGGGTTCCAGGCTATGTTCAGGATGAAATCAATTTACCCAAATATGATCATGTTGTATATTGTTGGCAGAAGTACACACACATACATTGGCCTTGTGCCAGACTAAACTAAGCTTTATAAATATTCATACAAACATACAAATTAATTTTGTAATTAATGATAATGATGATGAAACTACAACAGAAAAGACTATAAATTATAAATGGTGTCTCCTGTTTTGTTCTGTGAGCTTTTTATTAATTTTTCATTACATTCCCTTTCATCTTTCACATTTAATGTTTGTCGCTAGTAATGTTTGTCTTTGCTTCTTTCCTATTGGCAGCGGAAATTCTAATCACACGCCAATCTCGATCCTGTTTTGGTCACTCCTTCTCTCTCAAACAGAGGCTACCAATTCTACGACCATTCATTTCTGCATTCTTTCTATATTCCAATGCACATGCGCACAACCAATATTGAATTTTTTCATAAAACACATTTCTGTGGCTTTTGTTGGAAAAATATCACAAAATACTTTGAATAAGCAACAAAATACATAAGCTAGACACAGGTTTATTAGAAATTAAGCAATGTAATAGTTATTTATTAAGCATAGCTTAGTTTTGGCACAAGGCCACAAATATAAGGTACCCAGTGAGGATCGAACTAACTACTCAGTAGTAATCAATAATCGATCCACAATCCAAAGCAGCTAAAAGTAAACTTCAGAATGTAATCAATACCATCTCAAAAACAGTAGTGAATGACATTTGGCTATGAATTATATAACTGTATACACAGACAAAATAACAAACATGAGGATATTAGTCCAAGTAACCCCACTGAAAAAACATTTCATAAATTTTAGATCATAGAAAGCATTACTATCATAGTTGCCAGATTTAGCCAGAAGGAGAGATAATCCAAGATGCTGGTATTGAACCTCTGCCATCAGACTCGTTCAATTTTCAAATTCGATGCTATTTCCATGGCCTGTGTTGGGCAATACCTCTGAGATAAATCTTGGATTATCTTCCCTTCAGACCAAATCTGGCAACACTGATCAGTATTGTAAAATGTAAAATCAAGGGTTTGATTAATACTTTTACTATCAATTTTGTGGTAAGTGATTAGAACAAAATATCATAACACAATTATATGATGTCCATAACATGCAGGGCTCGAAATTAACGTTGTCCCAGGGATGGTAAAAATGTGTTCGGGACGAACAAATATCTTCCCCGAGATGCATCTGGAACGGAAGTGATTAAAAGAAAAACTTAAAAAAGCACTTCTATCCCAGGAGAGTCTGGGGAAGATATTATTTTTTTTTTAAATTTGGTGAGGATTGTTTTTGTCATTTTGTTTTTGTTACGATAGAAAAACAGTCAACTTCGGGTTTGGACTGGAGTTTGACAATTATTTATTTCAACATTTTAATGGTGTTTTTATTATGCCACTAACAACTATAGATGATAATAACAAAGTAAAGAAACAACATTTTGATTTTGGGACCATTTACATTTCCTACGGAACAGTTAAAATTGTTTTCCGTGACGATTCCGGGATGGTAGTGAAAAAAGTTAGTCTGGAGCCCTGATAACCTGACACGTAATTATTAGCTGAATTGTGATCTGAAATTTTCACTGGATAATGTTTGAAGTATGTGATGCATATTCAGCAATTTGTGCAT
>VCCN01007040.1:2819405-2835447 GCA_006491835.1 Architeuthis dux | reverse complement strand
CCTCAGTTCAAAGACTGAGAACAGAGAATGAGACAGAATTTGAGTTCTCAATTGGGCTGCAACTAACAATCCTTTTCATTATCGATTAATCGATTAGTTGTTTATAAAAGGGGTTCTACATTTTCTATAAAATGGTGAAAATTGTCAATCACTGTTTTCCAAAGTCTTGTTCTGTCCACAACCCAAATATATTAAGTTTACTGTCATAGAAGACCATGTTGGCGATTAATTTAATAGTTAATTACTCAAATAATTGTTACAGTTTACAGATAACTTTTCAGTTTTGTTTAAAACCAATTTATTTTAATGGAGCAAAATAAATATAATTATTTATTTCTTCAACATTTTAATGGTGTTTTTATTCTGCTACTAACAACTCACAACTATTGATGATTATAACAAAGTAAAAGAAACAACATTTTGATTTTGGGACAGTTTACATTTCCTTCGGGTCGGTTAAAATTATTTTACGGGACGGTAGTGAAAAAAGTTAGTCTGGAGCCCTGATACACAGCCGAAACGTTTGGAACAAATGAACACATAGACAAGGAAAATAGTCCGACGATATCATACATAATGGTTTTTATTACTGTGCATTAAATTATTTTGCTTATTGATCAGTTATTTAACAAAATAAATTTCGTTTACTTTCATGAATACACAGCCCATTGATAGTACATATATGTAAAATTAACAGTTTATAATTGGAGGAGAAGGTTTTAAACATTTCAAGATTACATTTGACAGTTCATCCGCTGATAAAATAATTTTAAAATACGGCGGTTCTCTCCCTTTAGATAACTAAGGGGAGGAACTGTGACGTTATTATAAAGAGTTATCTTTCTTCAATAGCAGATATTGGAAAACAGCGCGTTTGTGTGAGTGTTGGCAAATGCAGGATCCACATACCGGACACCAGCAGGCCTTCCTCTGGACGGATTCACTGCACATTGCCACCCCGCCACCCCATTGATTTTTGCCCCAGCTGCTGGCGCAACTGATTGGAAGTTGTCACGTCTTGATGGCTTGTTAGCCCTCATCATTTCTCTTTAGCCAAATCCAATGGCTGGCCTTCTCGACCATCGCTTGTAACTTCTTTATGATATTGCTTACTTGATATTGGGGCAGGCCCATTGACAAGAGCCACTGCCTCACCTTATTGCCAATGAATCCTCTGCAGCCAACTTCATTTGGGTAGTGAACAGCGTGCCACCCAGCATCCTCACATTCCACCAAAAGATGTTCATAACGTTCATCCTTACAAACTTAAGCCACATCAATATTATCTCTACTAGATGCACTGTCTTTCAATCTTCCCACCACATGACCATGTCAGGTTTCCTTGTTGTTGGTATTGGAAAGTGCCTTTCACAGCCAGGCAAATCTGCTGCAACCTCCCAATTTCTGCTCCAATTTTCATTGACTGGTGCATCATTCTTCGTCATGCTGCTCCGTTGTCCAGGCCTGACAAAGGGGATGAACTTATCAGGCTTTTACATCTGTGGCATCTTTCTACTGTTCAGTAAAGCAACCTGCTTTTTTGACTCATTAAAGATAATCTTGAGGACCGTGTCTCTCTCCAATGCTAGTATGCAGTTCGACAGGATGTGTTTTACTGTACCTAGCTTTCCATCGCACCAGGTTTGTGGGAGAAAGTAGCACATCATAGGTTGAATGAATCCGGAATCTTATCCGTGATGTGCTACACTTCCAGATCTCTTCCCAACTTATAGTCCTCTCAACCACATTTTCTTCCCATATTGTCATCTGACCCTGTTGAGAACAATGGATTAGGTGACATTCCCTTTTCTCTGCCTCCCTAATCTTGACATTGTTACTAACTGCAGTCCTGCGCTCACTCCGCATCATGCTTGAGAATGGCCTGAATGATTCTTTACCGAAATTGAGGCATATCCGGTCACAGACTATGTAGCAATGTTCCAGCGAAACAATGATGTCACTGGTCTCAACTTCAGCTCTTCATTTCCAGGCTGTTCTCACGTCTGGTGGATTGGATCTTATTACATTGTTCTTTGATTCTCTCAACACCATCATTATTCTTACCTTCCCTGCTTCATAGACCTCAACAATTGATGTTAGAGGTAACTGCAGAGAGCCTTTCTTGCGGTAAAGTGCTAAGCTATTACTGATATGAGGAAGTCCAACCCATTTTCTTACAAACACACTGCACTTCTCAATGTAATTGTAAACTTCCTTTTTTTTGGCACTGCCTTACGAAAAGTCAGACTGCATACCTTTTTTGCCTTAAACCGTTCATCTAGCCTTGGATGAAAAACCTGCATGTTCCTTATATTTTGCCAATAGGGTCATCTCATGCATGAATGCCTTCTTCAGTGAGTTAACTCTTGCTATCTCTTTCAAACAGTCTACTGATTTCAAGAGCATCTTCATTACCAGTATAAACCAGATGACAGATATTGTGCAATTGGCAGCAATGCCGATCTCAAGTCAGTGCCAGTCTGCTGTAAAGTAGCCTGATGTAAACCTCATTTTGTAGTTATCATAATACCTCCTCATCAGTGTTTTGATCTTCTCTAGTATGTGAAAGCGATCCACAGCCTTTATCAACAACTCATGTGGTACTGATAGATCCTTTTAAAAGGGGTCTGGTTCGTTTTCCTAGAGTTCAATTTGCTGAGCGTTGATTGGCCAAATCATGACTAGGCTGACTTATCATCTACTGTTTATTAGCTTGAAAAACTAAGGAAGACAATTTGAGTTACCCGACTGTCCATTTATTCGTATTTTATTATTTACAAAAATATGGGCGATGTTTACGACTTATGAAGAAAAAGATGGCAATCTATTAAATGTAGAATTTAATAAGATTTAATATTTACAATATATATCGCATTTAAGATTCATAGAAAAAAGGATTTTTTGCTTGAGTACTTATTTACAATAATGACAGTATTATTTACATTAATATTTACGTTATTATAGCTAATTTTTCACTTTCAAATGATTTAAGGTGTGTAGTAGGGGGAGACTTTTAAACCATTCCTTTTTTTTTAAATTTGATTATTTAAATAATTAAATGAATAAATTAGAATTAAATAAATCTTGGCCAATTTTCGTCAAACATACATCGCACACCTTCAGCAATTTAAACCATTGGCGATTTTCGCTACGTAAAGCATCTTCTGCTTTAGAAACAATCTAGTTTCATTGGAGAAAAATTGTTTGTTTCACGAAATGTTTTGTAAAAAAAAGTTAGATTTCACTTTTTACATAAACCTTTAATTGTTGTTTTGATTAAATAAACTTTTGATCAAATTAAAACTATGTATTTATTGATTTTTTACATAAAAATAAGTAAATACGTAGTTTTAACCTTTTTTTACAGAAATGTGATTCTTTTTTTAACTTGTTTAATTTTAATAAAACGTTTTAATACACTAATTTTCACATCTCCAATTAATACACAAGAGTCTTCAAATCTTAATTATTCAATTACTTTTTTTTTATACACAGATTATTGATATGAATTAAAGTAAAACGTTTTTGTAAATAATAAAATACGAATAAATGGCCGGTCGGATTAATTTTCGGGAAGATGAATGCCTCCCTTTAAATGTTTGAAAAACACGCAAGTTCTCTCCCTTTATAAAACTAAGGGAAGGAACTGTGAGATTATTATAAAGAGTTATCTTTCTTGACTAGCAGATAAAATACTCAATTTAATTTTGAGATAACTATTTTAGAAAAGAAAACGAATTCATAACCAATTTATCTAATGTATACCCTTTCTAAAAAAATAAATAAGAAGAATAGAGAAATTAAATTATGAAAATATTACAAATAATCTGAATTATTATAGATTTAACCCTTTATACGGCACCCCTAAAATATTTTAGATATCAAACTACACATAATTAGAAGATATTTTCAGTTGCAAGTTTTCCTGAAATTTTTTTGTTTATGAGGGCAAAACCTCCTTTGATGAAGTGATCATATAATGGTGCCTCGCCCCAAAAAGTGACCAAAAATGGAAAATATGAAAAAATTAAAAATTAAAGTAGAAAGTTAAATAAAACGTGGAATTAAAGAATAACATTCAATATAATGAATAGATACAAAAAATTGATATTAACAAAAAAGTCACAATATGTTATCCGGACACTCATTAAACCAGATTTAGTAAGAATTTTCTTTTATCAGTCACAAAAGATTAATAGGGGCCTGAGGCACAGGTCAGCTTGGAACCACTGTATTAATGTAAGGAAGCAAATTGAAATTTGATCTTTAGAAACATTAAAATGGAATGTTTTAAAATAGTCAAAATTATACAAATCAGAGACAAATAAAGGAACTACCCATATAACACTATGCAACATTTTCTTTTCCTGCATAATAAGTGTTATTTCCTGATTGATTAAATGTAAAAAGTATAGAAAATGATTATTCATTTCAAATTTTGCTTTTAGTGATGATTTGAAATCTATTTACTTCCAATTGGACAAATTTGCATATTTTTAATAACAAAGTAAGAAAAACAACTACATATGAATATCACCGTCCTGTCACAAACACAAAGTTAGAAGGGAATAATAGCCATTTTCTATACTTGATTTTAAATCAAAATAGTATCTCTACTAACTGTATTCCTATAACTATTATTTATTTTGTTATAATTACTAATCATAGTATGTATTATTCTTACCATCAAGATAATCATGATCACCATTTTTGTTCTAACTAGCATAGTACTTATAAAAAATGATGGGATTATTTATTGTATTGTGTAGGATCAAAGTATAGTATCTGTGCACTATAGCGCAAGTTGTGGACAGAGAAACAAACAGAAAACGTCTTACTGTTCATTATATAGTTATTAGTTACTTGCAGTAGCAATAATACTATTAATATGAGTTATTGTATTTCTGTTATCCTTATAAAGTAGACATTAGAAAATAACACTTGCTACCCAGGGACAAAAAATTGTGATGCATGCTGTAATTTTTAGAGAAAATGCTATTCTGTTCACAACATTAAAGCAATAGTTTTTGCATGGGTGGTTGTGTGTTTAATCACTTTTTACCTCTGCCAACGAAGTTGGGGAGGTATACGTATTCGCTTGTGTCCATCTTTCCGTCTGTCTATCCACACAATATCTCTAAAAGTTCTCAATGAAGTTCAATGAAATTTTGTGGAAGGGTGGGCAATGGGGTAAGAAATCTTTTAGGGCGGATCCAGGAATTTATTTTGATTGAGAGATATTTTTCTGGGTTTTTTTTTCTTACATTTATGTATACACTCCTGACTGTCCACAATCTACAAAACTTCAACAAATTTCAATGAAATTTGGCAGAAGGGTGGGCAATAGGCTAGAAGAAGTGATTTAATTTTGGGGCGGATCCATGCATAATTACCTCCCCGTAGTTATATGTCCACATCACATAATATCATGTCTGTTCACGATATCTTCAAAAGTTAACAATGAATTTCAATTAAAGTTGATGGAAGGGTGGACAATAAGCTACAGAAGTGATTTAATTTTGGGATGGATCCATACACAATTACTTCCCCTGACAATGGTGTCTGCAGAGGTATGCTCTCTCTGATAGCTTTCTAATTCTATGCTGTTTCATTGTAAAGAGATGGTTCTAAAAGTTCTGGTTTTATCACAACAACCAAAATACAAGTTAACATTTAGTTTGTATGATGTTTTTAGTGAGATAAGACCAACAGAATATTAACACGTTGGCATCACAGACATTCTCAATGCATGCTATTTTTTAGACAGTCATAAACCCAAACCATTTTCACTGTAATCTTGGTAATACCCAAATGATCTTGATCGCTTCGCAGCCTTTTGGCTAAGATCAAAGTGTAGTATCTGTTCTTCGAAACCGCCATGGCTCTTTGGGGGTCCTTGTGGCATGCTTGGGTATCATCCTGGGAGAAGTTGTGCGGGATATCTTGGCCAGCTGGTCGGGAAGCGATCACCATTAGCATGCTCAGGATTCGTCCTGAAAAGGTTTTTGGATCTCCCCCGTCCCCCCCTTTATCCCAGTCCTCATGGCATTTGTTTCAGTGACAGGGATTTGGGATTCTCCCCCCTCAAGTCTCTAGTCACTGGGATAAGGGGACCACCCCCGCTTCCTGAATCCGGCACTAAATGACCCACCAAGGGTCGATGTGCCGTTAAACAAAACAATCAATCAAAATCCAAATGATCTTAATTTAAATTTTGATGAGTGTCATCTGTTAGCTGTTTCGTACAACATAGTCTCAAGATAGACACCATATTTGCCAGTCTATAAAACAAATGTTTCAGAAGGACAATTTTTACAACTATTGTCACTGATGCTCATCTCAACCCCATAACTATACAGCTAGATCTTTCAGTGACCAGCCACGCATTCATAATACCAATGCATTGAATGCAGTACTATATTTGGATGTTTGATTTTTTTTTTTGCACCACGGTTTAATCACGACCAGAAAATAAGTCAACTATAAGTAACTTATAAGTGGTTAGTACACTCAATGTATTTTCTAAAAGGGTTTATCAAACAAATTTGATATTTAGATCGCAGAAAATGAATTTGTTTTTATTTTACAAAGAAAATAAAAGAATATTAATATAATTTGTATGTTTCCTCGTGGCACGGTAGCCCATGCTCTGTGGCCCAGTGGTTGGGGACCACTGTTATAAGCTATAAAATATTGTAAAGATAAAATGGCACAACCACTATAGGGGAAATTATTTACATAAACACATATTTCTATTAGGTTACAACATTTTTTGGCATATAGAATTTAGACAATTTAATATTACAGAGTGAAAATAAAAAGTTTTCAAGAAAGGTCAGAAATATGATGCTTGCAGCAATTCTATTTAAAGTTATGCATCGAAACCAATCATAGCAGTCATTTCAGATAAAAGTAAAATATCTATTAAACATCACACTATTCTTTAAAGCACGTTTTGAAAAAATAATTTCATTTTTGTGCACAATATGACTTACATTTTAAGAGGAAAATAAATCTTAATCACTTTAAAATTACAATTTACAAATAGTCGAGTCATAAAGGGGAACTACTCCTGCAGAAGAATTATCTACCTTGAATGTAAAATGTTTTACTATAGTTTTAAATACAATAGTTATTAATATTTCTTAAATTAACAAAGTGAATTAGTTTCGACAATTATAAAATCTCTTTCCTGTAACTTGACGGTTTTTCTACTTATTTTAATAAGAAAAATATAATGACAAGAAATATAGAAAATAATTTCTTTTTGTGGAGTAACAAAGAATACTGGGCAACATACAACAAAATTGAACATGATGAAATTACCTTTTCATAAACTATTATTTCAGTAACCAATACATTTTTCAATCATTTAATGATATTTTTTTAATCCAACAAAATAATGGTGGAAAAGATAACCTTTCATTAGGGAAAACAAGGGAGGCAATTATATAAGAACCGAATCATAGTATGGAGTAGTTACTGCAAATATTTTTGCAATCTTTCATCCAAAATATATTTTCCTAATAATTAAGGATTTAGGAAACTTATTTTGGTGAAATGTTTTGTAATATTTATATTAGGGTGCACTAAACTTGGTAACTTCATTAGATTCAAATACAGGTCACAAAAAGGAAAGAATCTTGACAAAATTTGACTACAGAATTTATGATTAATTCATTACAGAAATTCTATAGACATTAGCACCAAACTTTATTCAAGATGAAATTAATATCTCTGCAAGGATTCAGTTGTATACAAACGTAGTAGTCATAACTGCAAATCTCTTCAAAGTTTTTATTTAGTAATTCAAATACACAAAGTTAATTTGAAATTGGCATTTGTAAAAGACTTTAGCAATAAACACCACTGCATTTGGGTAAGTGTCTTTGTTATGTGGATGTAAGGGAATCTGACAGAATGGTAAATTTGATTAGACAATGAGGAAAAGAAAGATTGAGAAAAGCGTGTTACGTCTCAAACATGTTTATTATCATGAAGATAAATCTTTATGCATTTCGTTGTCGTGAAACGACATCATCAGAAGAGAATTGAACATGATTTATCTTCATGATAATAAATATGTTTGAGACATAAAACGCTTTTCTCAATCTTTCTTTTCCTCATTGTCTAATCAAAGTTACCATTTGGGTAAGTGCATAAAGTTAACTAAAACAAAAGACCATTTTTAATAGCTTACAATACCTCAAACAATTTATATTTTATATTGAAAACCTTCCATAGAATCATACTAGATTTATTGGGAGCTGATACATCGGTTTAAGCACTTAACATACTCTAAAAGATAGATTTTTGCATCACGTCTATAGAGATGACTAGTAATAAACTGCACAATTAAAGAATCAATTCCTTTTTTCAGGTGAAAGAAATATGTCAATCTTTATTTTCATTGGGTGAAGATATAAACACATATGCAAATCTAGCATAGTGGTGAGGCAAGTTGGAGCACCATCATTATAACAGTCAAAATTCTCATAAAAAGGCTACTTCAAATCCTGATAGGAAAACTTTAAAAATTCCAGAAGATAAAACGGGTCTGGTTAGTTACTCAATAGAGACTGTCACGTGACCAACGTCTTTTAGCAGCATGCCATTTTGGGGGTGATCTATTAAAAAAAAATTGGAAAAAGGGGTGATCAATAAATAAGTTACTTATCTCATCTTTTGTTGGGCAGTGATCACTAAAAAAGTATGAGTTTTCAACAAAAAAAACAAGCAAGATAAAAACTAAAGGACTAATTTAGAATAAACTTACATTGCAAATTGAACCCCCCACTAAAAACCTATTTTTCAAATAACAAAAAACGAAAAAACAAAAAAAAAAGAAATTGTGTTTTCTAGACATAGTAAGGATTAAATGTTGAAATGTTCAGCCCTGTAGCTCAATTAGTGTGGCCTGTATGTGTGATACATACATACATAGCCAGCCCAACTTAAAAACTGAAGAAACCTGTTGACAGTTTTGGTGACAGTTTCTAATAGCCTCAACTTATTATATACTTATTTGCTCAGACTGGTGTCCTCATATCTTAGTTGCTACAGCAACAAGGTTTCGGCCATTGTACCCTCCAGCCTTCTTCAGGTGTCTGTCATTGCTAACCTAGGAATTTCAAACAGAATAACCCTTTATTCAATCCACAGGGGTAGATTGTTCTCATTCTGCTGTCCATTCTAGAGGATATATTGTATCAGTTTATTCTTCCTAGTTAATTTGTTCTCAACAACTGAATTAAGTATACAAGACTGAGCATTTTATTTCTAGTTAATGATTCTCTGATATGACCTATTGCAAATGTTTTAATATTACTTTGAAGATAGTGGTTTGGATTTTTACTAAGTACTTCTCCTTAGAATTGACAAAAAATCAGCAAAGTCAAGTAGTAGTAGAAATTTGACTTGACAAATAAGAGTCAGCAAAAAATTATCACTCACCAGCTAATATCCTAAGGATGCGTTTCCTGGACATGACTTCTAATTGAGCAAGACAACGCTGTTTTAATTCTTCATAGTTCATGCACTGAAAAGAAAAAAACAACAATGATACATTGAAATGGTTTTTCGGATGGTTGAACTCCTTCTTGTTATTTGTGTTATAAACACGATGTTTCAATATTTCAATATTAATGACCCTTCTCAAAACTATAGAAAATAACAATGATACAATGTTATAATCTTGATAAACATGGTTTTTATCTATCCTGTGCTTCATTGACATTTTTGTTCTAACACAATTCACATTCATATACAAGGCATTTTTAATCACTGCTACCCACAACAGACCGGTTTAAACACTGTTGCTGAGTTTAAGTTATTCATGTGTTCTGACATTTATATGTATCTACCTGGACTTTGCTCAACCCTGACCATTCATAGTAAAAACTTTAAATTTTGCATACACACTCCCTTCAATGAGTAGGTAAAATGCTTTTTTCTGACACCCCACAAGGTTTAAAAGGGGAGGGGGGTTCAATTTACAATGTAATTTATGCTAAATTGGTCCTTTAGTTTGTGTACAGCAGCATTCTTGCTTGTTTTTTGAACATTCAGATTTTTTAGTGATGCAACAAAAGGAGAGAGAAGTAACTAATTCATTGATCACCCCCAACACGGCAAGCTGCCAAAAGACATTGGTCATGTGACTAACCAGACCTGCTTTTAAATAATTTGAATGACCAATGTGAGCAGGAGATTCTATTGGAAACCTACATTGATAGTCTCCTTATGAACTTGGCCGGCCCTACAATGTAATAGAACCTCAACTAGACATGTCATATTCACTGTTACTTATTTCAGAATGTTCCACATGATCAAAAAGTTAGTGATGGTCACCAACAAGATCCACAAGATGCTATGGAAAAACTTATCCAAAATACAACAATGTTCCAAATGTAAATGTTCAATGGATGGTGGTGATTCATAATTTCCCTTGGAATGCTAGTTACTTACATATTGGAAAAAAGTTAGGAAAGATAATGAATGGATAGAATATCATGCATTTGTACAGTTTGTTTCCTTCTTGCCAAACTATCCTTGGTTATTTGGTCCTAAAATACAATGACATAAAGATTGCCAAAAGTGATCCCCCTTGACGGCTAAAAATGGCTAAATTTTTCATTTCCAGCTATTATAGCTAAAAGTTTTATGTATGCTTCAAACCCAAACCATAATTTTGGAGCCTTTCTATGAATTTTGGAGCAAACAGTTAGCTGGAAATGAAAAAAATCTAGCTATTTTTAACCATCAAGGGGGATAACTTTTGCCAATCTTTATGCTATTGTATTTTAGGACCAAATAACCAAGGATTATCCCACAATGAAAGCTAATAGCAACATTGTGCATCTTATTTATTCCGGACTTATAGCAGAAGAATTTGGGGGGGATTTTCAAACATACTTTTGAGAAAAGATTATTGGACAAACATGGGAAAGTAAATTCTTAAAAATGTTTTGCTTCAGTGCTTAAAAGAATTTTAAAAATGAAGAACCTGAAAACTTTCCTCCTTAGAGATACACATCCACACATATGAAATGATGAAATTTGAATTAAACTTGGTACATGACATGAAGTACTGTGGACAAACAAGCCGACTGCAGTAGTCTTAATTATACATTCTGGAAGTACGGGCATTGGTTATAAGTGATTAGTACAGCCTTCTACACCTAGATGCCATGAGAAAGACTTAACTATACTTCTTATACTTCAGATTTAAAAACAACAACAATAAACTATTCAAATGGTTCTTCGGGAGATTGAACTCCTTGTTATTTGTGTTGTAAACACAACATTTTGGTTGAATCATTCTTCGGCCTTCTTCAGGTGTTTACAACACAAATAACAAGGAGTTCAATCATCCAAACAACCATTTGAATATTAATGACCCTTCTCAAAACTATAGAAGATATCTTAACAATAAACTATTGTGTTTATAAAATAAAAGATTGGTCAAACTAAACAGAAAGAAATTGGGCAGCCACTTTTGTAAAATATTCTATTTTGATATTATCTAAAGTTAACAAGACTTGTCAAACTATTCTTGAATTATCTTGTACACATAACCTCAATTATTACATTGATGCAAAAGTTTCCAGCGGTTTTTTTTTTTACCAAACCATTTATTCATATAAATTCATAACATTGTTATTCAGCCATCACACTAGTTTCCCTGGCTTTTTATGACCATACACCACCTTTCAAGTGAATTGCATATTTCATCATAAAAGAACAAATCCAGTTTTGATTCGAGGAATTTTTTGATATTTTGAATTTGTTCGAACCGCTGATCATTCAAGAAGAGCTGCATGGAGCAAAACAAGTGATAATCTGAAGGTGACAGGTCTGGAGAATATGGTGAGAATTTCCCACCTCCAACTCTGTGTTTGTTTGTTGCGCCGCATTTGCAACTTGAGGAGAGATTTTTGTCAGGCAGCAAAATGACCAGACAACTTCTTTGTCGAAAAAAAAAGGTTTTTCTGGTTCAAAAGCATCATTCAAAAAAGCCAATTGCTCACTGTAGCATTGGCCACAGTTTGTCCAGGTTCCAGCCATTTGTAACTAAGAATTCATTCCCACCAAACACAGAAGAACCTTTTCCCTAGTAGATTCCATTTAGGTTTATATGTTGAAGGCTGTCTTGGATCTAGCCACAATCTTCTTCATTTCGGATTCTCATGATGAATCCCATTTTTCATTGACTATCTTGTCCAAAAATGATGTTTTCTGTGCCAGGCCAGAACAGAGGGATAAAAACATATTCATGTGGAACTTATTTTCCTAGCTTCTGAATGTTATGAATTCTAAGTCTTCTAAATAGAATACATCAGTAACTTAATAAGTCCATAGACTAATGATGAAAAAAAGTATTTACTTTACACAACAAATTTTTCAACATAATCTCTTTCCTTGTCCATGCACTTAATCCAGTGCTGAACATTAATCACATAGATCGAACATTATACAGTGAAAATTTCAAATAAAAATTCAGCTAATAATATATTGATCCACTCTCATACAATTGACTGATCAATAAAGAGCTATGTAAACTTCAAAGACACTTCTAGAATTTCCCTAACATTGACCAAAAAGATGGTACTTGGAACTTTTGCATTAAACTGCAACAAAAGTTGCCTTTAACCATATAATGTCAGTATCATCATCATCAGCCTTTTAACATCCGTTGTTGGACATAGACCTTCCCTAAGATTCACCAGTTATCTTGATTGTGGACATTGCAGGGCCAATATCTTCTGAACTTGTCTAAATCATAATGCCATCTTATTTTTTGCCAGGTACAATTTCACACGAGATCCCATTAGTTTTAAAAAGAAAGGGTCTACAATCAATGTGTGCTCCAGATAATCATCTACAGAGCTGAAACATGGAACATAACCATAATATTGGCTTTCAAACTAAGAACCAGGCAATGTGCACATGAGAGGATCATGCTTAACATAACATGGCTGGGTAAAAATGCTGATACCTGTAAATAATCCGGAATGGCTCTTTTCAGGGTGCTTCCCTTTATACATTGGAACATTTGGTCAAGCATCTCACTTCTGTTTTTAATGTATGAACTGATTGGCATAACAGGCTTTCTAAGGTCCATGTCACTGTTGTCTGAATCCTCCTCTTCCTCCTCCTCCTCCTCCTTTTGGCTGGATTTCTCAGAATGAGACCCTGCTGACCGCCTGCTGCTACTGCTGTTTCTATGCTGCAAAAGAAATGTGGACATGCATTAATGTAATCAATAATAATAATGTAATGCATGATAAAAGTCAAAAAGAATGTGAACAATAAAAATAAGTTTAACAGGTAAACTCTGAGATTGAAGTCATGAAAAAGAAAGAGATGAGCTTGATACAGAGTCTCAAAGATGTACTTGAGAGACAGATTAGCCAGAGCTATCTTGAGAATATTTGAGACCCCCCCCAGGCAAAGCATTGTACTGGGCACTCCTCAACATCGTGCCCAACACTTTAAAATTAAGTTTCAAATTGAATTTCAGAGCCCCCAAAATCGTGGGACCTCTGGGCAACTTCCCACTGTACCCATGCGATAAAATGGCCCTGCTCACTGTACACTATTGCATAGTAACAGTTGGTACTGATTTTAGCAATTCGTAATAAAGAATTCCACTAAAACACAGAGACAAAGAACTATCTTCCCCCACTAGATTCCATTTACGTTGAAATGTTCAAGGCTGTCCTTGTTCTTGCCACAATTTTCTTTATTTTAGATTCTCGTAAAAAATCCACTTTTCATTGCCAGTGGCCATCTTTCCCAAAAATGACTTATTGATTGATTGATTGATTTGTTTAGCGATCTATCAACCCTTGATGGGTCATTTAATGCCGAAATGCGACTTTGTTGAAAGGTTATTTTTTATTTTTTTTAATTAGTGTCTTGTGACTTGTGACTTGTGACTTTGGTGAAAGGTTCTTTTTTTAACTAGAGTCTTGTGACTTTGGTGAAAGAAAAGGTGGCCCCTGGTTGTGGGGGTCCTACCCCTCTGCAGGAGATGCAGTCAGCGCATTCTAGGCCCCAGCCGATAGGGTCGAGAATACAAAGAAGTTTCTTGTGAAGAGCAATGTTATTTAAATTAGAAAGAATTGTCTCGCTTGTATTCTCTGATAAATCATAAAAAAAAGTAAATTTGTTACCACCCCCGCCCCCTCAGATTTTAATGAAATTGTGACTAGATCTCTTCTATGAATTGCTCTAGGTGAGATAAACAGAAATGATTTTTCAAAACTATTTGTATCTAGTCAGTTTCATTTTTCGTATTATCATACATGCATAACTCCCATATAGGTAGGCTACATACAGTAATGATGTAATAAGGATACTTATATGGGACCACTTTTATTATAATTATATTGTATATTTGAAACAAAATAAAGGAAAACCTTCTGATTAGGTATTAGGTTGATGAGGGTTTGATTATAGCACTTTAATTATATTTTGGGGGAGAAATTAGGAAAACTTGTAAAAATGGGCAATGTTCAGCCTGCTTACTCACCTATGAGGCGCAAAAAACACAAAACTGTAGTTACATATGATAGAGCGTACCTGGGGGCAGTTTATGAGAAAAAGATTTTCTGTATTGTGATTGGCCACAGGGTCCCCTCGCCCCAATTTTTAAATTACTATAACCTTTTTTAGGGACATTCTAGACAAAACAGCATTGAAGTACTATTGTAGTGCCGTGTATTCTCTATCCAATAGTACAAACCCTAGGGTTCTATCTTAATTAGGATCAGAGTTAATCTCAAAATTAGATTAGAATTTTGAAAAACGGATTTTATTTTGGGAGGTTTGAGCAAAAGCTCACTTCTTGACATGCAAATTTTCATTAAAATCTGAGCGGGGGGGTTGTTACATGTCCTTTATGATTGGTCAGAGAATGCACCTTGTAACAATGTTTCTTATTAATTCTTAAAAATAAAATAAAACCAAATGATCTAACCTGATGATTTTTTAAATACAGAGGAAGCCACTTATTGTAACCACAATGGGGCAGGGCCTTTTAGATAACAAAAACCAGCTGATAACACTAAGCAAAGGATGAAAATGGGAACAATTTACATTCATTGTTATAAATTCATTTTTATGTTATTAAATGAAAAATTAATATGAATTTTTTTTTTAATTTAAACATTTTTTAAAATTCATTTTAATTAAATTGTTTGGGACTGACTGATTTTGATAACAATAACTGTTAGATAACGTTATCTGTGATTGTAATTAACTGCTGTCAAAAAAAAAAAAGAAGCCTATTTCAAGTATATTCAATAACAAAGAATGTAATAACTAAAAAATTAGATTTATTCTTAACTAGTGGGTAAGCAATTATCAAACTGTTTTCCTTTGGCTATTGCTGAAAATAGGCATCCCCCGATATAACACAACTCATTGTAGCTTGGTTCGCGATATAAGGTGGGTGGTTGGTGGACCCCACCATTTTTTACCAATATTATAGTCCACTCATTCAGAAAACCATGAATAAAAGCATAATTTCCCTTTGAACCCATAAGCCGGAGATTTCAGGCTGAACGCTCTTTTACACCAGGAGCCCATTTGCTGGAAAACCAACAGTAAAAATGAAATGAATTAGACAAAAACATTTCAGTAGTCAATGAATGAAACCTTTTTTTATTAATTTGAGCTTTTTTTTTTACTTATTGTCCAAATCACACTTAGTTTTTGATAAACAATGTTTCTATCACCCACTCTTGAATATCCTCCATACCCACCCCGCAGTTAATGTGGCTCAGTTATAATGCGGTTGGCTTTCTTGGTCTCCAACACCCATATTATAATGGGCAATACCTGTACTGTCATTTTATATTAATATCAAAGAGCTATCTTCTCCCTGCTTTGTTGGTTCCTTAATTTTGATCACTAGTGTTTAGAAATAAAGGATCGAAGCTTTTGTAATGAAAATCAACTTAATAAGAAAGATAAAAACAAGGCCACTTTTGGTTTTCGTTGAACATTACTTTGTCTTTGTTCTGTTCATCTTTAA
>VCCN01007040.1:2708342-2728349 GCA_006491835.1 Architeuthis dux | reverse complement strand
ATATATCGGGTTTCTTATATATGATATGTATTTTTTTATAATGCTACTATATAAATAATATATATGGATTCATGCCTTTCACATGGGTGAAGTGAACATAAACAGCATCGGCCAGAGTTTGAACTCAGCTTGCTTTTATTGTCTGCCCCATTAACCATTATACCACTCACACCTCTACTTTCATTTTTCTATCTACACAACTCTATTATATTTAAGAATTTTGCAATCAGGATCAAATGGAAAAAGCTTTTATTTATTCTTTGAATGAAGAATTCTTTGGAAATGAATTGAGAATTTGCTGCCAAGGTGAAATAAAGGAATAGAGGCCAAGATGGAATATTTTGTTTGAATAAATAATTGGTTTCTATGTACTGTGTAAGCCCAATGGATAAGTCAACTAGGCATATAAGTTTGCACCCACAATTCTGAGGTGTTTCATCGTACTGTCAAATTTAGAGGATCTCTATGAACAGGTATGTATGTTGGTTAATAATGGAAGGAAAATCTATCAAAATGCATTGTTTTATACATTTTTTTACACATTCTTTTACTTTTAATAAATTGGGTTTACTTAATTCAACTTTGTATTGATGAATTTGGTGAGCAGTGATTTTTTTCTGAGTCTTCATATATTCATCCCTGTAATGCAACAAAGAAGTAAAGAGAGATAGGGACATGTGGAATAAGTTCTTAGCTGTTTTTATATTTTATTATAAATTTTATTATAATTGTGCTGGACATGTTTTTATTTTTACTACAAGTACAAATTTCTGTAAAAATTGGATCACAGAACAAGAAAATTCACAGCAAAACAGGCGATATTAGATACATTTTGGAGCCAGTCAGTTTCCAATAAATAGCCAGTTTTCACACTGAAAACTTCAGTATTCTGATCGTCTTCAGAGAAAAGCATTTCATTTGAATTACTCCTAATGTGTGCTAACCTCAGTGGGTTTCCTGTCTCCAAAGAGACAACATGAACTGCATGTTAATCAATCATCACCTTTTTGGCAGGTAACCTTTCCGATTGCAGAAATGAAAACTCATCAATACTCTGTAAACCAGTTTTCAGTAATCAAATGGGTGCAGATGTGGCAAAACAAGCCACAAATCTGATTACTCAACATTTTGACCTGCGTGTTCTTTTATCTTTTTCACCGCTGAGGAGAAATTCTTTTCTTACAAGAATCTTTTAGTACAGAGTAACTCTTTCCTAAACCCAAGAGATGTTCTCAATTTAATTTGTCATTGATGCCAAGTCCATGTAACAAATTTTCAACCAACAGTTAAATCCATTCAAGGTTGTTTTTTTTACATTTCTCCTACTATGAATGTACATGTACATATATACATAACTTCTCATACTCACTTGTGTACTGATATAACAAATTGAATGGACTCTCTCTCACAACTGTAAAGACTATAAGGCTACTTATCTGTTAATAATAACTTACACACAGCCATCACTGCACACAGAAAATAAGCAGAACTTGTGCTTTTAATTTCATTTTTGAAATAAATTATTTTGTTAATGTTGTAACACAAAGTCTTATTCTCCTTAATACGTTTTTGCTCACTGATGTACATCTGTTAAAAATATAGCAATATAGAAAGCCCTTCACACAATCTATACCCCTTCAAGATAATAAAGACATTTATTGAAAATTATTAGAAACTGTTGGCAAAAACTGTCAACATAGGTTTCTTCAATTTTTAAATGGTTTGGCTGGTTAGCTGGCTGGCTATCTATCTATATCTGTTGTTGCATGTACAGCCTACACCAATGGAGCTATAGGGCTGATAATATAAGTATTTACTCCTTAATATGTCTAGAAAAAACTTTCTTTTGTTGTTTTTTTTTCCAAATTCCCCCTAAAATAGGTTTTTTAGTGGTTGTTCAATTTATGTAAGTTTATGCTAAATTGGTCCCTTAGTTTGTGTCTGCTTGTGTCCTGAAAATTTGGACTTTTTAGTGATCCAACAAAAGGCAAGAGAAGTAGCTTATTCATTGTTCACGTCTTTTTCCAATTTTTTAATTGATCACCGCCAATATAGCCTGCTGCCAAAAGATGTTGGTCATGTGATGGTTTTCTATTGAGTGACTAATCAGACTTGTTTTGTTACATCATTATTTCTATCACATTTTATTATAAATTATTTACTATTTACCGTATTTCCCAGCTGGTAAGATGCACTGTCTTCCTGAAAAATATTTGATAATAGTTCCAAAATGTGATAATTAGCTGTGGCAGAAAGAAAAATGACACCATAGAGTTGGCGACTTGGACTTGCGAGTATGGTAATCATTCAATATATTCCAAAAAATACATAGCTAATTAAGGCTGCCTCTTACCTGCAAGTAAATACAGTACATTATCGTTATTATTTTATCACAAATCTTTTTTTTTACTTTAAAAATAGAGATCTCTCGATTCAAGTACAAATGTGTGACCACAAATCCAAAACCCTTTGCTAATTTAATAATCCCCAAGCCAGGATTACAACTATCACAATTTCAGTATTCATGGTTGACAAATGAAAAGACATTTATGTAGGGTGGTCTGAATGTTCACCGTCATTCAAAAAAGAGAATGTTCCTGGTCACTGTCATAGTTGTCAATGCATGTAAATAATATAGCTAGAGTGGCTAGATTATGGTTGGGAATTGGTAAAGTGTCTCAAATACAGGGCAAGAAAAGCAAATGCTACAGTGTAAAAAAAACAAAAAGAAAAAATGCTACACTTTCAACATTTCATTTATGGCTGTAATAACAATATGAAAAAAAATCAATGTGCGTCACTGAAGAACATGAAAAAGCAGTACGTGGGACTACATGCTAGCCCTAAAACTTAAAACATTGTATAGGCATCCTCCCCACTCTCTCATCCTTTCTCTCTCCCCCTCTCACTTGTCATTGCAGTTTCATGGGGTTTTTTTTCATAAAGAAAATGAAGGAAGGTGAAATTCCAGACTTTTGAAGAATTTTAAAAATTCATTCTTGATGAAGATTTCAAGATCTAAATGGAGGACATATCCAGGAAAATATGGACGTATGGCAACTCTAATTTATCTATGTAGGCAATCATGCCCTGCATTTGAAAAGATGTTGGTCACATGACGGTTTTCTATTGAGTGACTAACCAGACTTGTTCTCTTACATCATTATTACCATCACATTTTATTATAAATTATTTACTATTTACCATATTTCCCAGCTGGTAAGATGCACTTTTTTTTCCTGAAAAATATTTGGTAATAGGTCCAAAATGTGATAATTAGCTGTGACAGAAACAAAAAATGACACCATAGAGTTGGCGACTGGGACTTGCTAGTACGGTAAACTATTTAATCTTCAAATATTTTAATGAATAATTTATCTACGTAGGCAATCAGCCATCGACTCTATTTTGTTCCCATGTTTCTCTTCAGGCCTTCTTTATGATAGAGATTATTGGAGCACAGTCTCTGACCTCTCTAGCAATCAGTGCATAAATCTCGGTCACTCACATCTAAGAACTGTCAGAATGGAGTCAGAGACAGGATCCCAAAAGGTTTATAAATAGTAGTCCACTGACTGCATTTCTACTGACAAATCTCACTAAATGTTGGAGAGGACCCCTCAAGGAGCCAAGTGCCCCCTCCCCCTCCTATGCCACTGAATGAAGGGGTGAAACATAGAACAAAATTAAAATCAAAGTTGTAAACAAGATAACAGATTCCAATCAGAGCTCTTTTAAGTTTACCAAATGTGACATACACCTGAAGAACACTGGAAAGAGCACCAACTGAAAGGTAGCCACCTGTAATGTTTATATATATGTATTTTAAATCAATAAATAGTGTATGTATATGTTAAATCAATAAATATGCCGAAGCAAGCTCCCAGCAGCCCCCATTCCATTTCCGGTCCCAGAAAACACGGACTGGAAGTGGGAACGAGGAAGGCTCAGTTCTTACAGGAGAACAGCCCTGTCACACGTGTTTTCTTGTTCCGTCTTCTTTTCTTAACACGCTTAAACATGGCTACGAATCAAACGCATTCTAATCTCACACAGCTAGAACAGAAAGACTAACAAAGCAAACAGAGGCACTAAACAAGAACCTTACACAGCGAAATACAGCAAAGACGTACCTGCACCACTCTTATAAGCTCACTGCTTGTAAGAGTGGTGCAGGACCTACCTGCCTTGAAAATCGGGATTCAAAATCCTGGTTTTTCACCTTGGCTGGAACATTGACTATCAGCATAAATTCCTCAGGCTGAATAATTCATGGAATACATTAATGTACTTGTAAAATCTGCAGTATCTAAGTGGTATAAAAATCTGTTCATGCTATTCAATTTCTATTTACCTTTCTACTCATATCTATTAGTTTGCAGTGTTTAGTGAGTTGTGATCTTGAACAACACTCAGGTAAGTTGAGTAAATATTTAAATATCTCAGTATCTTTTGCATAAAGTGCATCTGATGTAGGGTTTTGGTTTTTTGTGTAGGTTTCCCCAACTGTTATCTCAGAGTTTGTTACATAGTTGATAGTCTATATCAGTGTTTACCAAACTTTTTCAGACTATCTTTTTAGAGCATAACTTTTATCAGCCCCCACTCCCCATACGATACATTGAAAATTAAATTTTAATAATCTTTTAAAAATGTTAAGCATCTATTTTATACATTTAAGCATACATATACTTTATACATTCTCAGACATGCAACTTTATGCAGAGGAGGTATTGATTTTATTCATTTCCTCTTGCCCCTTGAGTCTTCCAATGCAGTAAGACCCATTTTGGGAATCATTGATCTATATTATAGAATGTTCACCAAAATGAACAAATATGTAGAAAACTATCTTTCTTTACTTTGTACAATGTTAATAATTACTTTTAGATTTTTTTTTTCATATACTGATGTTTTGTTAGCAGTACATATAATATTTCAATGCAGGGGTTCCTTAAGATATGAAAGTTATTTCAAGGGTTCTTCAAATCTAAAAAGGTTGAGAAGGGCTGCTCTACAATGAATTTAGTCTTGTATCAAACATTCTAAAGATTCAAATCAGGGGCATAGCTGGAGATTTGGGTGCCTGATGGCAGTGGTGTAGCACGAGGGGGGCAAAGGGGGGCAGTCAACACCGGGCGCAAGTGTGAAGGGGCGCAAAAATTCCTTAGCAGACATATACTCAGAAGTCATCCAAAGTCAAACTAAAATAATACAAGAGCTTATTTCATTCAAAGACATGTACAAAGAGATAATGAGCACTAGAATCCCAGAATAAAAGTCACAGGAAGAAAAGTCACGGAACAAAAGTCACAATATAGCGTTACCCTGAGCTACCTAAAAAAACGTAATAGGAAGAAAAGTCACAACTAAATAGGTAATCAAACCAGGTGGGGGCGCCAATATTATCTTTGCCCCAGGTGCTGAGAACCCTTGCTACACCACTGCCTGATAGCCTTGGCTCCTTGAGGGAGCCCTCCCCAACATTCAATGAGATTTTTTATTGTATAATGTTAATAGAAATGCAGTAGGTGAACTACTATTTATAATGCTTTTGGAGACACCCCTTAATTTAAAATCACCTTCTCCTGCCCACTCCCTCAGCTACGCCCCCCCCCCCATTCAAATGTTTCTGGATGCACTACAAATGTAACTGTGTGTCAAACTAAGCTAAGCTTAGTAAATATAAATCAGTCTCTTACAAAAAGAGGCATGAGTACTCATGCATAAATGCATGCACGTACACATACACTCACACATACACATATAATGAGGGTGTATCAATAAATTGTAGCCTGACATGTATTTAGTAGCTGAATTTTCATCTGAAATTTCCAATATATAATGTTCAATCTATGTGATTAATATTCACCATTGGATTAAGGGCATTGACAAGGAAGGAGATTATGTTAAAAAATAAATATTTATTGTGAAAGTGAGTGCTTTTTCTATCATTAGGCTACCGACTTATTGAGTTACCTAGGTATATAGAGACCTGAGTAGATCCATTACTGCTCTGACAACCAGCAAACAGAAGCTGTGATCATGGAGTATTCAGGGGCTAACACTGGTAACACTTGCACAGCACTCCTTCACTATATAACAGAAAGAAAGAAGGAATTATCAACATAAACATAAAATATCATGGCTCAAAGCTCATTGTAGCATAGCGTATACCAAAGAAAATGAAAAAAAAACAACATTATCAGAAAAAAGTAGATAACTAGGCTCAGGCTAAAGGTACCAATTGCTATTCCAATTATAATAGTTCATAGATCAGCATAGATCCATGCTGCACTGCAAATTAATTATTCAGTGAGACAGATAAAACACACAGGCACTTACATATGCAGATATATGAAAGGAAGTAAGGTAAGCTTAGTGTGATATAAGGTCATATTTCTGCAGCTCCATGGGGTTATCAAATTTGTAATCAATGGACAGTGGTACCAATCTGCTAACAACTGTACCACAGATAGACTGAAAGGCATACAGAAGGGAGAATTTAGAAATTAGTTATAAGAACATTCAATATTATACACTGATTTATTTGAACTATTGTTCTCATCCTGGTTGTTATAGATGTTGTTATGGACACAACGTTTTGGCGGTCTACTCTCCACCCTTCATCAGGTGCCTATTTGTTCTTATTAGGCTATCCATGCAAGGGGATATCTTGTACTTGTTGATTTTTATGTTATGTTATGTTCACATGATGTTGTTTTTTGTTCATTCCTGCTGAACCAGAGTATATGTGGATTTCACTACTTGATCCAGGGATTGAAATCAAGACCACCAGGTAACTGTATAGACAGCCAAATAAGAACAAATAGGCACCTGGTGAAGTGGGGAGAGTACACAGGTAAACATCTATATAACCGACAACATATATAACAACTAAGATGAGAACAATAGTTTGCATAAATCAATATATAATAATGACAAATCCTTATCTAAAAAATCAGACAAAAATTATCAATTCAAAGAGTTTTTCAGACAATTGAATGTTATTATGTTATTCACACAATGTTTCAGATGATCCATTCTATGGCCTTACTGGAAGAAGGCCATAGAATGATTCAGCCAAAACATTGTGTGAAGGAGTTCAATCATCTGAAAAACTCTTTGAATGTTAATGACCCTTCTCAAAACTATAGACAACAATTATCAGGTTTAAAAACAATGATGAACCTATCTATAAAACTATGGTTAATAGATAATTCATTTTAGCAAAGTTTATTTAGCAGGCCATCAGTATACTAACTAATTTACAACTGATATTTGTACCAAGAGATATAAAATTAAGCTATAGAAACTACATCTGCATCCAAAAATTATTATTAATTCCTGTGAAACGTCTTTGCACTTCTAAAACCTTCACTGGCATAATTCACAATGGGTATGAACAATCCTCACCCCACTATCCCTTATTCATTTCAACCTTGGTTAATGCTGTTCCTGGATGTGTGTAATAAAAATCTTGCAAAAATAAGCAGACCATTGTCTGTTATTTGAGTATAGCTGTTGTTTCTCAACACTCCATTTCAGTGAATAATACTTAAGGCTATAGAAACGCAGCCCGATGGAACTTCTGATACTTTTTGATGAGGATCATTCTGTTAGCCCTCAGCTCATCTAATAACAAATATGTCTTGATTGCAACTTTTTCAAGAGATGTGGGTGCCATCTTGAACTGTTTGCACATATATTTGAAAAGCAAAGTGGCCTAGTCATTAGAGCTGAATAGGCAAGAGAGAGAAAAAGGTAAAAGAAAAGAGGAAGGAAAGAGCGAGGGTTGTGAAAGGGTGGGAAAAAGAAAAATTGATGAGGGAGAGTATAAAATAAGTAGAAGGGGGGGAAAGATTGGGATGAAGAATGGCAGAAAGGTTTGGATAAAGAAAGAAAGAAAAAAGAGATAACCGAAGAAGATAATAGAGAGAGTGATAGAAAGAGAGAGAGAGAGGGAGGAGAGGAAAGAAAGAGGGAAAATGAGGGAGAGAAAGGGAGAAAAATAGAAAAAAGATAGAGTACAAAAATGATAAAGTGATGAGAGGGATGTAAGTTCGAGGAGCAAAAACAATAATGTTCATGGATGCACATGTAAATGCAGACACACAGCTGAAAAACTCTCACTTATGCATGCATATACAAGAGATGGAAATAAATCCATGCTGACACACAAATTTATATATCTCCACACATACATGTGCATATATCTCTTCAGATCTGGTTAGTCACTCAATAGAAAATATCATATGACCAATGTTTCTAGGCAGCACGTCGTGTTGGGGGTGATTTAAAAATTGGAAAAAGGGGTGATCAATGAATAAGTTACTTCTCTTGCTTTTTGTGGGGCAGTGATCACTAAAAAGGTCTAAATTTTAAAAAAAACAACAAGCGGACAAAAAGTAAGGGATCAATTTAGCATAAACCTACATTGTAAATTGAACCCCCACTAAAAACCTATTTGGGGGGGGATTTTCAAAAAACAAAAAAAGTTTTTTCTAGACATAATAAGGAGTAAATGTTTAAATTATCAGCCCTCTAGCTCCAGTGGTACAGCCTGTACACATGATACATAGCCAGCCAGCTGGATCAATTCAAAAACTGAAGAAACCTATTTTGACAGTTCTGGTGACAGTTTCTAATAACGGATAGGAAGGAAACCAGCAGAAAAGATGTGGGGAGGAAAAAAAAAGGTTTGGAGAGGGAAAGAGAGAGAAGTTGTAAGAGAATAAAAAACAGCGAGAGAGAGGCAAGAAAGAAACAGATATTTGTTCAGATGAAGAGTGGGATGGATGGAGAAAACAAAAGAAGAAAATGATGGAAAATATTAAAAAAAAGGAAAGATTTAAAGAATAAGATGAAGGTGTGGGGCAAAATGGGTTCAGGCAATGGTTAAAAACTGGAGAAGCAGGTCACAAGAGGTGTCATGGCTAAGAGCTGAGCGGGAATACTGAGAGGTTGCTAAAAAAGAGGAGTGTCCACTGTAAAATTCATTGCGGAGAAAAGGTGAGAGGTATTGTTACAGAAGCAGGTTAGGGTTTGTTGCGAGGAAAGAAATAAAGAGGGTAGTATCCATATCTAAACAAGTTGGCTTACTTATATACTGCAAGGAGCAATTCAGTTCTCTCTAAAGATGAAGAGGAATAGTTTTTCCATTATCAGAATATTCTCCCTCCATAAAAGCCTGACCAGAAGCCGGCCGGTCAGAAGAAAGCTCTTTTATGTTGCTCACTAATAACTTACTAAAACAGTGTTGAGGTATAATATCATTACAGAATATGTGAAAAAGCATGTCCACACAAAACATATAATACACACACCTATAGTTAGGCCTAGTATATACAGTAAGTGCAAAAAGTTCATTTTAACATCTGTATACAGCTTCAAAATTGACAAAGTTTGGACCAAAGATTTCTGATTTTTGTACATAACTTTTCAATCTTGTTTAATCTTGTTTCAATATTTTTTTTGATTTTTGTATTTTTTTAATCTTTGAGAAGCTGTTTGAGGATGTTAAAATGATTTTTTTGAAATGTATTGGATACTTTTTACACTCACTGTACATAGATCTGTCAAAGATATTTACTAAGCTTAGGTTAATCTGGCACACAGGGGAGGAAGATAGTGCTTTTCACAAGTGGTGAAGATATGCCTGCTTTGAAAATCAGCATTTAAAATCCTGGTTTTTACATGGGGTTGAACACTGATCATCAGCACCAGTAGGAAATACATAACTACCTCAGCCACTGAGCTGGCTCCATACTAGATTAGTTGTATGAGAGTTGTGGGATCCCTATCATTATTTGTTGATACAAGCTCAGCAATATTTCTTTTTGTCATGTGATGATTAATTATGTGGTTAATAAATAACATTAACATGAATAAAAATCTGTTTAGACTTTGCTCTGGCTGGCACAAAGCTACACTTTGAAAGCACTCAGTGAATATCAGACTTACAATCAATAGCTTGCAATCATAAAATGGATGGATGCTAGTGCTAAGAAATCACTGCTTTCGAGTTGTTGGCCTTTTGTACAGCTAATCTTCTTCTGCACAATGCCTCATATACACATTCAAGTGGAATGAGTATTCACATAGACAAATTGAACTTTGAAAATATTGCCATGTAAATGATAATTAATGAAATCTATCAGGTTATTAATGTTCTCATACATATATGCACAGAATAGTAAAAGTCACTAAAACAGGTCTGGTTAGTCACTCAATAGAAATCATCATGTGACCAATGTCTTTTGGCAGCATGCTGTGTTGGGGTGATCAATTAAAAATTGGAAAAAAGATGTGATCAATGAATAAGTTATGTCTCTAAATCACTAAAAAAAAGTCTGAATTTAAAAAAAACACGTGTGAATGCTGCCGGATACAAACTTGCCCGGCATCAACTCATTAACCATTTATTCTCCATGTACGAACCTGACAACACTGTAGTCATATGATATCACAGTCTATTGCACTAGCATAAAACTGTGCAGACAACACGCATCTCATAGGTATATGGCTGGCCGCCTGGATTTAGTAGCATTGCAATCTTTGGTTATAGTTGGTATATTTGCTGTTGCAGACAGCATGTGATGTAGTGTTAGTTTATACTAAATTTGTATTATTTTATTATATTAATCTTTGTGTTAAATATATTAAATAACTTCACCAAACACAAGTTTTAGTTGGCCTGCTGGAGTTATGGTGGGTGGTGCACATCGATTGCTAGAAGTGATATTCCACTTGTTTACCACCTTGTGGTAAAGGTTCGCATTTTACACTCGCCGCATAAGTCAACCCCTAGTTTTTGAAAGATATTTTTAGACTTAGAAATTCAACTTATATGATACAATTCATGGTAATTTGATCCAGTATTTATGTCTGGTCTAGTATCAAAATGAAATCTCTTAAGCAGGACTGGCCCTAGGTATTGGTAACATGGGCAGTCACCAAGGGTGCCAATTGCTAGGGGTCACCTGTCATGTATTTGAGATAGTAGGACTTTCTAAATACAATTGGGAAATAGGAAAATCAATAAATCAAACAGAATAAAAACACTCAAAATAAGAAAATCCCTATGTGAAGTCAGATTTTTAAGGAATATCTGACAGTTAAATACTTTCTGTTATATTCATCAAAGGATGATCTGAAACTCTGATGCTGTGTTGGAACTGTTTTCTTTTACCTGATTATTGTAATAAACTTTTTATTCCTATATATTTATGTTTCTCACTGTAAAACATAAATAAATAAGGCCATACTTTATAGGGCGCCAAAGTTCAGCTTGCCCAGAGCACCAGGAACCTTAGGGTCGGCCCTGTCCTTAAGTGTGATCTTGTGTATTAATATGATCAAGTATCTTTTTATCTCATTTATCAGTTGAAATTTGATCCAGCGGATCAGTTGATCAAATAATTCAGATTGATTCTTCCTCTCACATACATACAATATTCCTATTTGATAAAATAATGCTTGTGTCTATTCAATTCTACCTATAACTAGATTTTGTTTAGCATATCTTTTTTTCCTTTGGTGATGTTAAGTCCAGTATATTTATCTGTTCCTGTATGTTGAGAGAAAACTTTTCTAACTGATAGACATTTTTTGGCTTTTTTTCTTGGGTCATCAACCACATGAACACATAATTATTTTCACATCTCTCTTCTTTTCACTGCCCGTATGCAACTCTTGAAGAATTTTATTTGTGCCAATCTCCCTTGTGGCCATTTTCTGTGAGTTCAAGTAATAACATTTTGAATGAAGTACACAATGCATCCCCATCATTACAGCATTGCTTGCAGCATTTATGTAACTCTAGGCTGATCCGTAAAAAGTGGATGAAAAAAAGAGAGAAGCATCCGAAAAGAGGAGAAGAAAAGTAAGGAGGATAATGCGAAATCTATTAGAAAGTGTAAGTGCCTTGGAAGAGAGTGGGATAGATAATCAGAAAAGAAGAACAAACGAGATAGAGAAAGAGTCGAAAATAGAAAGGTTTGGTTTTTAAACAGAAAGAAAGGAGGATGAATTGGAAGAGTAAGTAGTGCCCTTACACTGGTTGTGGTTTCAGCTGTCCCTGCTTGTGCTCCATATATCACATTACTACTTATTCGTCCCGTGGCGTCACTCACTTCACCCTGTGATATTTTACCCGTAGCTTGGGGCAGAAATGGATTCATATCTTTCCTAAAAGCATTAGTGAAAAGTGAACACAGACTGTCCCAGTCACAGTTTGCCGAGTTCATTCTCAATGTTGTTACCTGGTCGGTCACCCCAAACCATTGAGAGATAAAGGGTGAAAGTTAAATAGAAAAGAGAAAGTTGGAGAAGAGAGAGTGAAGGCAGAAGAGAGAAAAATATTGAGAACACAAGAAAAGAGAAAAGGAAGAGACTGAGAATTTCACCAGGAAGAAAGAATGTGTAATGACTGCAAATAACAAAGAAAGAATGTGTAATGGCTGCTAAAAACAAAGAAACAATTTGTAATGACTGCTTAGAACAAATGATGTGTAATAACTGTAAATAACAAATAAAGAATGTGTAATGACTGCTAAGAATAAATAATGTGTAATGCGTCCAAACAACAAAGAAAGAATGTGTAATGACTGCTAAGAACAAATAAATAATGTGTAATGGCTGCTAAGAACAAATAATATGTAATGACTGCAAATAACAAATAAAGAACATGTAATGACTAATAAGAACAAAGAAAGACTTATAATGACAGCTAAGATTAAATAATGTGTAATGACTGCAAAGAACAAAGAAAGAATGTGTAATGACTGCAAATAACAAAGACTGGATGTGTAATGTCTGCTTAGAACAAATAAATAATGTGTAATGACTGCTAAGAACAAATAATGTGTAATGACTGTAAAGAACACATACAGAATGTGTAATGTCTGCTAAGAATAAATAATGTGTAATGACTGCAAACATCAAAGAAAGAATGTGTAATGACTGCTATGAACAAATAAATAATGTATAATGACTGCAAAGAATAAATAAAGAATGTGTAATGACTACTAAAAACAAAGAAACAAATAAACAACAAGTGATTTGGAGAGGAAAGATGGTAAGAATCATGAATGAAACTTAATAGGGGCACTCATGTTTTCACAGGTGTCTTGGGCAGGATAGCCTGACAGAGCTCATCCCTCTCCAGGCTTCCTCGATCCTATTCTTTATGCAGAGTGCTTAGCAGAGAAACATTGAGTACCATTTTGGTATGACCATGGAAATTTCAATAAACAGATCTATCCAAGAAACTCTTGGGCCCCTCTTGACCCTCCAGGCCATGTTGCGATGCACTGATTGCCCCCCTCTCAGAAGCCCTCTCTCCAATTATAATAAATGGCTTCCTCTGTAAATAAAAGTTTACACAAGCCAGCTGTTCCTTCATTTCCTAAGTTAATTCACTTCTATCAAATAATCACCCAAGAAATTTTCTCCCATGGGTAAATCTTGCATATTGATATTATAATTATCCCACAGGCCTCTATTACACCCTCCATCTTATTATTCAATCACAACCCTTATTTCATCCCAATAACTCTCCCATCCCTCACTCTATTATGCTATTTCAAATTCCTACATTTTTTCTTCTCTCCTAGTCTTCAAGCATGCCCTTAAACCAATCTTGTCCCATCTTCTTTTACCCCTGCACTTTCACACCTTTTTCCTCTATTTCCCATCTCCCTGTCACCCTGTATCTCCCTACACTTCTGTTTTCCCTCAGCTGGCACACAATCTCATCTGTACCCTATTACAACCAATTCCCACTCGCTCACTACCCATTTTTCACCCTTATTTCATTCATGTCCACCTCTATGTCTCTCACTATCCTGGACATAACTTTTCCATTGTCTCCAATCTAATCATTGCTCTCTGTTAATCACTGCTATCCACAACACTGGTTTTTGCTGGGTTCAGGTTATTCAGGTGTTAAAACATTAATATGTATCTATCTATGTATCCGGACCTCGCCCAGCCCTTACCGCTCATAGTAGAAACTTGAAATGTTGCACACACACTCCCCTCAATGAGTAGGGAAAAGTTTTTTTTGTTTTTGGAAAATCCCCCCGCCCCCAAATAGGTTTTTAGAGGGGTGTTCAATACGAAATGTAAGTTTATGCTAAATTTGTCACTAGTTTATGCCTGCTTGTTTTTTGAAAATTCAGACCTTTTATAGTGATCACAGTCCAACAAAAAGTGAGAGAAGTAACTTATACATTGATCACCCCTTTTTCCAACTTTTTGATTACCCCCAACACATATATATATATGGCGGTGATTCATAATTTCCCTTGGAATGCTAGTTTCCTCTTGGTTTGACTCAGATTGTCAGAGAAAGGGCAAAAGGACAAGGGTCTTTAAATTCTATTTCATTTGCCAGACTGGTTAGGCTCATTTCTACTATGTGAGTTAATACAGTACTGGAAGGTTAGCGCATTTGATACACCAGTTCTCATAAGATCACTAAAGTTAAGCAACATTTGTAGCAGAGCTGTTTGGTAGGGGTAGGAAAGAGATAGAGACTTTCTGCATGGTAGTACAAAAGAAACAAGTGGATCAGAACATTTTGGTTGGAGAAAGGTCTCCCTGGAAAGTAGGTCACCATGGGATTGGCATAGCTTTGGGCACCGGGTGGATTTGCTCTGTGTGGATTGGCTGCGGGACACTTTTGAATTATGGGGGGATGCCGATAGGGAGTGAGGCGTTGACCACGAGGGTGGAAGCTCTTGGACCATACGGCTGCTTGCGACTATTATGTGTTGCAGCAGTTGACGACAGGACGATGATGAGAGATGACAGGAGATAGAAAGAGGGCGCAAGGGGTAGATGTAGAAAACAGTAATTCGCTTGTTGTCTTTGCATTTTATCGGGAAGTTTATAAAAACTGCAAATAAATCGAATTCCTATATCACCTATTTTTCGCATTGCCTCATTATCTTTCGATATGACCCACCTTCCCATTTTCAGATGTGACCCGAAAATCTGGCAGACTCAAACAAGAACCAACAACTGCAGTCTCGTCAGGTACTGGAGTTTCCACAACAGTATTTTGATGGTGCACCACACAGGTGTATCACAGTACACATTGAGGCTGGTATGTACCTAGATGGGTAACCAACTGGGTATATCAGGTGCTGTAAGCTGCTGGGGATCATGTAGATGTAATGAAATGCACTCAGGTTGTGTGTTCACTTGCTGAATGAAGGAGGGTACAGAAGACCAGCATTCTGGTGGGGGGGTATTAGGTTTTTTGCTCAGCTGGAGGATATCAGGTTCTGGGCCAGATCTGGGTAAAACGGTTGACCGGGGTTACAGGGAAGTCAGAGGGAACAAAGAAAATGCGTTTGACCAATCAACTCCGCCGAGTATTTTTTGGGGTGTCAGTATTTTAAATCGGGAGTCAGTTAGTCAGTTGGGGCACACCGCAGCGCCGTGTCAACATGCGAGGAGCTTTGATTTCTCACCCATTAGGGTGCAGGTGAGAATGGGAGGAGGAAGTCAGTATGGCCTGATTTAACTGCTATGATCAACCTAATGGTCACTCTTTCGGTAAAGCAATTAGGAACAGAACTTAACCAACTCGCTAGATTCTCAGCAAAACAAAATTCAATACCCTGATTGATCCGCGAACCGACCCTGCATTGAAGCTTATCAACGGAAATAAAAGGAACCCACATTTTCCTTGAAATCACTGAATTGTGTCGTCTTTCTCTCCGGCCGTGGGAGATCCTTTCTCCTGTATGGACCAACTGTTTGTTTCCCATCACAGATTCTTCTCTCCTATAAATTTGCAACCCTGGAACGAGATGTTTCATGTCGGCAGAACATGTACATGATGGTTATACTACATAGAGACATTTATCCTTCTTCCAGAAAACTGGTATTACCAGAAAACTGGTATTACCGGAAAACTGGTATTACCGAAAAACTGGTATTACCAGAAAACTGGTATTACCAGAAAACTGGTATTACCAGAAAACTGGCTAGTCGAGCTTTGTAGTAGTTTGCTGTTTGGCTGTTTTTTGTTTTAATTTTTGTGATATTGTTGAATTCTCTTGAAATTAGTGAATTATATTGATTAAACAGACCCTGTTTTTGAAGTTGATTAATTTATATATGTTAAAAACTGTTTCATTCTTTACTTTTCTTCGTTGACTTTTCATCCTATATTTCATATTTTATATTCTATGTTTTAAGAATTTCAAGTTGATTAATAAAGATTAGACATAATCTGCTTTAGAAGTGTATCAATTTGTATCTGTTAAATACAATTTTGTTCATTACTTTTTATTGTTTATTTTATATTTTATGCATATATTGAGCTTTGGGCTAGAAATCCAGAAAATCCAGAAATCCTGGTCACCTATGGTCTCAAGCTTGCTGAATAAATTGTCTGGTAATGTGGAAAGAAAATGCTGATTTTAAGAAAGAGGACACTTTCTTTCTGTAGCTAATTTCAGTCTCATACTGATAAAATCCATGATTCTCTTTTACGCTATAGCTTGTATTGTTGAATTATAAACAAATGTTGTCATATTGTAGGAAAACCACACTGCATTTGGTATCTGATTATTTAACTCTCTTAATTAGAAACTGTCAACATAAGTTTCATCAGTTTTTAAGTGGGTCTGGCTGGCTGGTTATGTATGTATATATCATGTGGACAGGCTGCATCAATGGAGCTAGAGGGCTGAAAATGTGAACATTTACTCCTTATTATGTTTAGAAAAAACGTTTTTTGTCTTTTGGAACCCCCCACCCAATAAGTTTTTTAGTGGGGGTTCAATTTACAATGTAAGTTTATACTAAATTGACCCCTTAGTTTGTGTCTGGCAGCATTTACGGTTGTGTTTTTGAAAATTTAGACTTTTTTAGTAATCACTGCCCAACAAAAGGCGAGATAAGTAACTTAATCTTTAATCACCCCAGCACAGCATTCTGCCAAAAGACGTTGGTCATGTACGGTTTCTATTGAGTGACTAACCAGACTTGTAATTATTATTTTATTACTTCAAATATTGAATTACCAGTGAATTATCCCATCTTTTGCTTAATGACTTGGACATAGATCTACAAATTGTACCTGAGCCTAAATATCTCTTTATCTTGACGTTTGGTAAAGCTGTTTTCAGTGTTGTTTCCATTCAAAGACTTTCATGACACAGAAATGCACAGCATCCCAAGAAACGCTATAAGGCCTGCATCAAGGACAACCTAAAGCACTGTGGCATCCCTTTCTTTGCTAAAAAAGAGCCAAAGAGAGCGGATCATCAGCACCAGAGAATGCCAAAAGGGCTCATCATCTATGCCTACAGCAGTCCAGTGCCCCCACTGTCCCCAAGTGTGTGCCTCAAGAATTGGACTTGTCAGCCACATTCAGGTCCGCCGATGACAGCACAGCTTCAGACATCATTGGAAAAATGGTCAACCAAGTATACTTTCTATGAAATTGATCAAAAACTCAGAATATATTCATGTGTCATTCAGCCAGTTTTGCACTTTTCTCCTGTCATTTCCAATTTTTCCCTTGCAACATCTTTAAATCCATGCATCTTTCTTCTTAATTTATATCCGATCTTATCTGACCCTACCTTTTATTTCACCCTCTGCCAACCATTTTACATCCCACCCCAAATCTCATTTCATCCTCCACTTCACAATTTACCTAGCCCACCCTTAAGCTAACCTTAATTTCTCCCTTCAGATACACCTTGCCCTGCCACCCTTATCTCACCAGACTCGAAATTCTTCTTTGCCACTGAACTTAAATTAATATTTCATCTGTCCATGCCAATCTCACCATTATGTCACTCTTATACCCATGCTTCTTCTTATTCCCACCATGTACCCCTTTATCTAATTCTACCCCCGCCCTATTTCCTCTTTTAGTAAATTTCCTCCTCTTACTGCAATCTCATCATCCCCTAGCAATTCTTCTTTACAAGCAAGATCAAATTAATGGCTCAGATCACTTTGGGCTAAAGAGACAACTAGCAAGGTGGAAAGGGGACTGTAGAAAGGTGGAAAGGGGGCGCAAGTTTTATCTATTTTTTGGTCATTACATTTATTCTTCTATGGTTTTTACCTTTCAAATATCAGTGTGCTGATGTAATAAATTCCTATTGCTTCAACACAAATGAATGTTTTCTTATAGATATTCAGCTTTCTTCCCAATTAGAGCGGGTGGCCTAATGGTTAACGGCATGAGAATGGAATTTGGAAAACCAAGTTCAAACTCTGGTTGGGGCAGTTTGCATTCACTTCTCACTAATGACCTTGGAAAAGGCATGAATTCACTTCTCCAAACTATGGGTAAATAGCGGGGTAGTTGGAGCTTTTTAGCCTTGTAAGAAATTTGGGCGTTAGGCTAGCGCCCCGTCCTTGTAAAAACCAACAATGATTGGATCTCCATGGATCATTTTTTTAGAAATGGAGACGAAAATCATTGCCTCATGTGTCAAGCAACACAGGAGCGGCTTAGTTGAGCCCAATTAAAGCATATCTTCCTGACAGAGAAGCACTTACTGTTAAAAGAATGCGCTCTAAACTCTCAGAAAGCATTTTTTTTAATTAGACTTAGAGGTGACAAGCACAGAAAGTAGCATTACTCACTTCATCCTGTGCTATTTAGCTAGGGTGAGAGATGGGTTCATGCCTTTCCCAAGGGCATTAGTGCAAAATGAACACAAACTGTCTCAGCCAGAGTTTGAACTCGGCTCGCTGAGTCCATTCTCTTATGCCATTGCCCACTCGGCCACCCTACACCTAACTTGGAGTGACAAATCTCAGAAAATGTTTCAATACTTTTTACCTACCAAGTAGCATATGACATAGACATTACAAAATGCATTCATATTATCTTACAGACTTAACAAACCTTCTTGCCATGCATTTTTTTTGTGTGCTTTTAACTAGAAATGAATGATGTAATATCTGTGGCGACATTTGACCATTCTAGGGTTAAAGCGTATCATAATGAATGTCACTGAAAATAGCAACAACAAAATTACTTTGCCTCAGACAAGATACGAAATAATAAATAATCAGCTTTAGATATAAGGCCATGATTGATATTTGTAAATAATGAGTTATGGTAGTAAATGGTTAACCTCAAGCTGGATAGGTAGATAAATAAATAGATAAGCATTGTACTTATTGTAATAAGATGAGTTTGATGGTTGTGGTACCAATGTAATAATACAGTATAGCCCATAAATGAGTACACCCCTACCAGTTTTTTATAGAATGTTAATTTGCTTCTAAACCAAACATAGCAGGATTTTATTATTTCTAGTGGAACATTACACAATCAAAACAGATATTATTATGTATTATTTATGACCAAACAATTGATCTTAAATAAACTTTTTTTGTAGGGGTGTACTCATTTTTGGACGGCAACATATTCATATTTTTGGTGACTGTGGGCACTCAAAAGAGTAGGGACAAACAAATGTTCTTCTTCCTCTTCCTCTGGTATGCTTTCTGGTCTCTTTATGTTTATGTTCTATGATCAAAAAACAAAGTAGACATAGGAAGCGATTATAGAATGGTAGTGTGCAGAAAAAAAAATAGAGACAAATTGACAAAAGTAACAGAAGAATACTATGAAAGTCTGTACGCTTCAAAAATAAACATACCACAAACTAATAAACCTATAGATACTAGCGATATCCCAGACATAACAGTAGAAGAAGTAATATCTGCACTACAAAATATGAAACTCAGTAAAGCCCCAGGCGAGGATGGCATAACGACAGATCTTCTAGAAGATGCAGGAGAAATTTTTGCACAAAGGACTAGCACAGCTATTCATGCAATGTATAAGAGAAAGTCCCTAAGAACTTCTGTCTAGGAATAGTAACCCTACTCCACAACCTCTGCAACTACCGCCCGATTACACTAATACCTAACATATATAAACAAAAATACTAACAAACAGATTAATAGGCACTCTAGATGAAAACCAACCATGCGAGCAGGCAGGCT
>VCCN01007040.1:2669513-2682622 GCA_006491835.1 Architeuthis dux | reverse complement strand
TATATATATATATATACGCACACATACATAAATGCATAGGTATGTGTATGTTTGTGTGTGCAAGAGAGAGAGTGTATTTGAAATCACTAACATACATAGGATTTTACAAATTCACACATTCATATGCACACATTCATAGTCATGTGTTTGTGTGCATGTGTGTGTCAGAACATTCATATCAAAGTACCTGTGTGTAGGCGTTTTTTTTCTTCTGTACAATAGAACGAAAATAAGGTAGGATGAGATTTGGGATAGATATGCAGCAATTCCTTCTTCTCCATTGTCTGTTGCTTCTCCTCAGCTTTTAGCGTTGTTCACTTGAGGCAAAAATTAAGGATATTCTCTGGAGTAAATTCTTTTTTTCTTTCACTTTTGGAATGCAAATGATTATTGGAATCACTTGCTTGATTTCATTTTCACATTCTCTGTCACTTAAAGAGCGAATGGCTTATTTCATTTTTTTTTTCCCCCCAATGTTTCTCTTATCTTTCCCTTTTTGGTTGAATGGTAAGGTGGTAGGGGTAGGATGTCAGCAGTCACATTTTAGATCCTTTGAATTTCTCTTCTTGCTTACAGCTTTTCTCACCTCGTCTCTATCATCTTGACCATTCTTTTTTGTTTCTTTTTGTCGTTGTTATGTTTTCTTTTTAACTGGATTCTTATTCGTCTCTTGACTTTTGAGCACGTGCCAATAATCTCATGGACTTGTAAGCTATTGACTGTGACTTCAAGCATCACAGGTACTCCAAAAATGAAGCACCGACTCACTACAAATGTATATCTCTCATCACTTTGCCTTTTGTTTTTTTGCTCTTTCTACATATCAAATTTAAATGTGTGTGCTTGCATGAGTGCATGAATACATGTATGTGTATGTGTATATGAGGATTGGTCAATATGTCCATAGCCTGACACAGTTATCAGATGAATTTAGATCAGAAATATATATATATGCATATGTATATATGATGAACAGAACAAAGACAAAAGTAATGTTCAATGATAAAGTCCCCAAAACTGTTATAGAGATAGAGGGGGAGGCTCTAGAAGAGGTTTATGGACAGGTAATAAATGAAATAAAACGATGCATAATGATAGGTTGGAAAGCATTTGGTATGAATAGAAATATATTGAAGAGCATCTTGCCAATGTGCTTAAAGTGTAAAGTATATAATGGATGCATAGTACCAGCTATGACTTATGGATGCGAAACATGGAAATTAACAAAACGAACTGAGAACCAACTTAGAATCGCCCAGAGAGCCATGGAAAGAGCAATGCTAGGGATAACTCTAAGAGATAGAAAAAGATCAACAAGGATCAGAGGGAGGACTAGAGTGAAGGATATTATACAAATAATTAAGCAGCAAAAGCAGAGATGGGCTGGCCACCTGGCAAGAAGAGATGACAATAGATGGATCAAAAGACTAACCGAGTGTTGCCCATGGGACAGTAAACAGAGTGGGAAAAGACCAGACACAATATGGAGAGATGAGATAGAAAAGTATGCTGGTAAGACGTGGCATCCCTCCATCTTGTGTCTGGTCTTCATCATAGGAGATGGGAAAGGCCTTTGTCCATCAGTTGACTTATGACAGCTGATGATGATATATATATATATATATACACAGAGAGAGAGAGAGAGAGAGAGAGAGAGAGATAGAGAGAGAGAGATTATATATATAATATTTCCTTTTTTTCTTTTTATTTCCTTATAACTTTTCCATTTCTTCAGTTGTTCAACTGTTTGCTTCTGGCTTTGATGTGCTTCTGGCTTTGATGTTATTATTTTCTTACTTATACTTGCCCCTGGGTGGTTATCTCCAATATTATGGAGCCTGCAACTGTAAAACATTAAATCATTATTTAACTTGAGTTTTTAAAGTCTTGCAGTCTTAAAAATTCGTTGGAAATGACAGTCTAGAGCAACCATGGGCAACCAACCGGCCCTTTTGACTTTCTGAATGGCACGCTTAATTCCATGAGGAAAATAATATTGTTTTAAAATTTCATCTTTTAAAGAAATGAGAAAATTCCAGGATAAGTGGATAAATGATTACTTCTTTGTTGAAGTAAAAAACAGACCAATGTGTCTAATATGTTCTGAATCCTACTCTGCATTTAAAGAATTTAACGTTAAGCGTCATTGCACAACTAAACATATCGGGTATGATAAATTTAAAGGAGATATCAGAAAGCTTAAAATTGAAACACTAAAGAAACAGATTGGTACCCTAAATACGCTTTTTTCTAAAAGGCAAACAGAGCTCAGCGAAATGGTGCATGCAAGCTATGTTGTTAGTAAAAAAGTTCCTAACATTCTAAAAATTATTCTGACGGTGAACTTGTGAATTTGTGGCCCGGTTTATGATTAGCAATATCTCATGTGGCCTGCTGCTCGAAAATGGTTGCCCATGCCTGGTTTAGAGTGAAATATCTAAAGCCTACAACCGTCTTTTATTTGGGGGGTGGGGAAAACACAATATTCAGGGAGAAATGTCATGACAGAAAAGTTAAGCAAATCTCCATTATATATATATATAAGATGACATCTTTTTTAATTTGTTTTTAATCCTTTTATTCTTTTCCTTTTACTCGGACGTGACTCATTATGTTCATGTTTTGATTTTCCATCCAGATGCGTAGCTGAGGCGGTCGGGGCTGGTATTTGAAAACGCCACCCAGACCCCCAATAGAGGGTGGGGACAAAAAGCTTTATGGTAGTTCATGTACTGCATTTCTACTGACAAATCTCACTAAATGTCGGAATGAGCCCCCAAATCTCCCGCTACGCCTCTGTTTCCGCCCAATTCATTTTAAATCCTCTTCTCTTGTCTGTATATTGTTGTTATTACTTCATCTCTAACTTTCTTATTTACTATTTTTCGAATTTTCATTCGGATCACATTAAAATCCTCCCCACTTAACTGGTTTAAGGATGATCCTCAATTACCAAAACCAATGGAGGAGAACCCAGGTGAACAATACGTTCAAAGCCATAATCCATAGCTGACAACACGTTCCAAGCCTACATACTTACACTGTTTGTGGAGGACCCGTTGCCAGCTATTTTATGGTTACAACAAAACAGCCTTCTAAAGTATGAAGCTCTGACGAGTCTGATGAAATACTGAATTGGACCCGATATGCAAATTTATGTATTTATAGTGTTGCATTGTCATGCAAACATGCAGGTTGAAAACAGAAGAAGGAAATCTCTTTTGTCATGAAGACATCAGTTTTTATTTTCTCCGGCTGATTAACGAAACATAACATAGCAGTCATAGAGAGAGAGAGAGATAGAGCTGTTTGTTTGGCGTTAAGTATCTGTTTTTCTTTCTTACTTAGTCATGGTCAATTAACTAAGGTCCACTACGCGCTGGCCGCCTGGCACCGGTAGAGACAAAACGTCTTCCACGCACGGCGTATTTCTCTTGTCTACTCTTCCTAGTTTTTTAGCATCCTATTTTATAGCTAATTACACTTTTTTCTCTCCATTTCTGTTTAAATTCAAATATTTCTTCACCCGTTCTTTACTTTTATGTTTAGTCAAATTCCCTTTGTTTTAAATCTCACGCTAGCAAACATTTTCGATTATTTAACCTCCAAGAACGAAGCCTAATGAGTTTTAACGAGGTCCTGTTATCTGAGAAGCGCTATGGGTCCAAAACACAAGACAACTATCTAACTCTTCAAGCCGACTCACTGTGATGCCTGTCTTGGTCACTTATCTAGATATAGTACATGTAAAACGCACCAACATATTCATAGTGTAAAACGTGCGCATACATATACGTACACGCATATACATACACACTTTCAATGTCTTTCCCCTTGCTAGAGAAACACCTGCATACACATACATATGCTCAGGCATATACATACACACTTTCTTCCAAATGCTCACACACACATACTTCTCATAAATATCCTTTAGTGATTTTCATTTTTAAAGAAGAAAATTAATTATGGAAATTTCTAATTTTGCAACCTCAAAATAACATTACAATATGAGTAAACAATATCTTCTTTAACTTTGTCTATAGAATAAGGCATTTCTCCCCCTTAGACTGCTTTAGGGGGGAGATCTTTAATTGCCAAAACTTTGGGGAGAGGCGTAGCCAGAGATTTGGGGACCCGGGAGGGCTTTAGGGGACCCCCTTTAACATTTCATGTGATTTGTCAGTAGAAACGCAGTAGGTGAACTACAATTTATACAGTTTTTCGTGGTCCCCCTCCATTGGGGGCCCCGGGGACATTTTCAAATAGCATCCCTCGCCACCTCAGCTATGCCTCTGGGGGATGATGTTCAAATGGCCACTCTAGTGGGATGTTAGAGTGATCCCTTCATTCTTTCTTTACTCCTTTCAGACATTTCTCCTTCTTTCATTCGTTCTTGCTTTTCTTTATTTCTTTTTCTTCATTTCTTTTCTTTTTTCTTTATTTTTCTCTTCACCTTCCACCCCCCCCCAATTTGTCTCTTCTTCTTTTTATCTCTTTGTTCTTGGCTCCTTGAATCTATCATTCTTTTCTTCTTAGAATGACTAGAATGACATGGATCTTCCACAGCCTCTTCAGAGCATCAAGTGATGGGTTTTTCTCACCACCACTCTTATCATGTCTTTCCCTATGAACCTGACCCAGTGAAACATTCCTTGGGAAAAGAAGTCTGCACATACATGGGAAACGGACAAATGCAGGAAAACCAAAAATGACTCATATTTCTAGAGATTGTCAATAAAAAAACGAACTGAACGCAGAGGCGCAGATATAGATATGGGAGCCAGGGGGGCTCCTTGAGGCCCCTTCCAACATTTAGTGAGATTTGTCAGTAGAAATGCAGAGGGTGAACTACAATTTATAAAGCTTTTTGGGGCCCCTTCCATTGGGGGCCAGAGTGCGTTTTCAAATGGGATATCTCCCACCTCAGCCACGCCTCTAAGTGTCTGAAAGAATGATTGAAGAAATGAAGGAACGAAAACTAAAAGAAAAATGCACAGTTGACATGAAAGAAAAAAGAAAGAAGAAAATAGAAAATGAAGAAGATAGGCATGAAAGAAGATTGAAAAAGCAAAGAAATCTGGGTGGGGGGGAATGAAAAACTGTTGGTGGAGAACTGAAATAGAAAGAGATGCAGAAAAGCCAGACATGAAAGAATTTAATCAATTTTCAAAGTAAAAAACAAAAAACAAATTTAATAAATAAATATTTTTAATGAAACGAGAAGTAAAATTTAAGTACCCGTAAAAAATTACAGGGTTATTAATGTATGGATACATTATACAAATATATATTTTAATTTTAATATTATTTGGATATTAAATTCATAGAAGAAAAATGAAAATAAAATGCAATAACGTTTTTTCTTCTTACACACGCTGAATGAGATATTAAATTGACTGAAGAAAACTATGTTAGGTGGTGTAATGACTCTATTTTCTTCTCAATAAGGACTTTATTTTCTTAATTGTTCCCATCTACCATATATAAAATGAAATGTTATTCCATTTTATTTTAAAACATTGAGAAAAAACATTTAATGTAATAGTTGTAACTTAATTTCATCCTTTAATGCAGCAGAAGCAGCACTGTGACCTAATGGCTATGTCATCTGCCTGCTTATCTCCAGGTCAAACATTCGAATCACTTGTGATTTTATACATTTGCTTTAACATGACTAGAAGCCAACAAACAAACATAAAAAGTGACATGGGTGTTTATGTAATAATATTGTCTAATATTGGGGAAAGTATAATTTTCGATTACATTAAAATGATTTCGATAACATTAAAATGTTTTTTTAAAAAAACATAAAAAGAAAAATATGTTCTATAATGTACATGGAAACTAGGGTACATGTTAAGTAGTACGGTCCCTCAAATTATGAACGAGTAGTATTGCTTTATTTTGTACTCCAATGACATTTTAATAAATTAGGGTTAGGGTTAGCATACACTCAACCGAGTTAGTATGAGCATGAGTAACTGAGTCCACAAATTGTATGGTTGACGGTTTCATGTACGTGCTGTAGCAGGGACCACACAACTGAACTTGAAGAAAGCAGCCGATATTCAAATAAATAGCTACTAATATCCCTATAGAAGAGACCGCACTACTGAACAGTTCGGTTCTTTGCTATTTATTATATTGATATTTTCTTATCGAATTGTATTCACTGTATTCTTTACTTCCCTATTGATAAGGTTAGCTTAATATGGCACAGGGCTAAATGGTGAAGGATGGGAGTAGGAAGATTGTTTTGTACTAACCTTTTATGTAGAGAGGGCCTTCCTGCCTTGAAAACCATTTGAAATCCTGGCTTTTACAAACAATTGAACACTGATTCCTGGCACCAAAATATTATGTTGTTCGGAAAGTAATGGCCGATTCCAAATACCAAGTTTATTAATAAAAAAAATGTATGGTACAAATGTTTTAATCAGTCAAAATAGGAACCGTCTGTGCATCTATATACATCTGATCCTTGAATACGTTCTCTGCATCTACCCTGCAACTTAGTCTTTTGTCTTAGAAGGTTGTCTAGGTGGTTGAAAAAATGGAAATCAGTGGTTGACAGATCAGGGGATATGATGGGCATGGACGTAAGGGAACTCTTTCGTTAAGGGGGGGGTCTAAATTTACACGGTTTTGCCCGAATTACACTGATTTGCCCGAAATTTGGGACAGTTATGCCCGAATTACGACTATGATGGTGGATGAGGCAAAGTAGCCCAAGTCAGTGAGCTTGTCATATGTGGCCAAGCATTCCTATGAAGCAATATTGGACCCCATCGATTGACTAATGGTGGTCGCATTTTGCTTAATTTAACGCGCATTTCATTCAATTGTTGCTGATAAACATTTGTATTGACGCTCTTACCAGAGTCTAGGAAGCTGTAATGAATAACACTGGTTGTAGACCACCATACTATCACCATGATCTTCCGTTGGTGGAACTTAGTTTTTCAGAAATGTTTGCGTGCCTCATCACTGTTAAGCCATTGTGCAGGTCGCTTGCGATTGTCATATAGCATCCACTTTTCATTTGAAATGATTCAACAAAGAAATGGATGGTTTCTGTTACTTCAATCAACGAAGTCCCTGGTTTTCATTGAGTTCATGTAGAACCCACTTATCGAGCTTTTTCACTTTACCAATGTGCCTTAGATGGTCCGATATTTTGTCGTAATGCCGGATTTAGAAGGGGTCAAAGGGGAAAACTGCCCGGGCCCTCCCCAAGGTTCCCTCTATACAAAAATAATATAATTAAAGAAATAGTTTTTCTAATAATAAATTAATTAATAATTACTGATTGGAAATCATTTTGGAATTCATTTCATTATAACGCCTTCAATTGTTTTAAATAAATTAATAAAATTACTGTTTATAATTCAGGTCTACAGTAATTAGAGTATGGGTTTACGAAAATAAATACGAGACATGCGTTCCTTTAAATCTATACGAATCTTCTATGGGTCATCCATTCTTTTTGTAACTCTGATGATAAATTTAATTAGTCTTAACCTACGAGATTGTTACTGACATTAACTGATCTTCAGTTAATTTTCCCTTTCTCTCTTCTTTTTCTGTGTCTTTCGCTTTATCCTCTCTTTCTATTCTTTGTCATCACTTGGCTGTTTCTTTAGCATATCTAGCTCTTTTTTAAAATGTTCATTTGACATCACTCTATACGCCTGTTCGATACACCTTGATACTGTAGAGACGGACACAACTTCCGCCCAGGGATGCCAAACAAAGGCGTAGCTAGTATTGGGGCACATTCTTCAAAATTGTCGGCTTTTCAAGATTTTTAAAACTATTTATTTGCCTTGTGCAATAAAAGTTGAATCTGATTATATTTTTTTTCTTTCTTGTTTTTACTGTATCGCATGGCCTTAGAAGAACTATTTCGACTCGTTACTTTATTCCACCAACTTTTCAATAGTAGGGGCATGTTTAGTGACAAGATCATATTTGCGATAAAAGATTCCATCATTTCCTGACTTTTGAAATTAGGAGGCGTTGGAAAGAAGATTTCAGAATCTGACCGGGTCATCGAAGAAGTGATCAATAAAAAAAAAAAAAGAATTAGCTCAGCGGAGTGGCGTCTATTGGTCTGAACATTTGAAACAGTAAAAAGTTAATAGTTATTAGCCAGAATTTCCAAAGGACTAGTTCTTTATTGTCTGTCTCGCTGACAAAAAAAGCTCGAAAGAATATCTGCTTAGACGAAGCTTCGCCAAACACACGAAAAATTGAAGTAAGTGTTTTTTGCATTGTCCAAACCTTTTATTATTATCGTGTTTTGATTTTAAATACGAAATAAAAATGTATAATGAATTTAAAATTAGGCAAGTGTTCCTTTTCCGCGTTAAATTCAAAATATTTCCGCGTTAGATTTCACTGCACTATGTTTATCTGCGGACCTCAGTTTTTTTTTCACTTTTTTAATATGTGAATTTATATTTCAAAAATTTCATTTTCAAATGAAAACAGAAAACTTGACCATTTAAAATTGTATTACATTAAATTCAACTACAGATGATATAAGTTAGGTTTAGTGTTTAGTAGGCATGAATAAAAGTTTTCACCCGAAAATCGACACCTGATTTTAAAAACGTAATGGAAATTTAAAATTTTTAAAATGTATTTCTAGAAATAAATTAGCCCACATTTTTGTCTAAGCAAAAAGAAAAATATCATTAATTATAACTTAGATGTTGACTGTTATAAAGTCACTATTTCCTATATTCAGCAAAAAATCAGTAATGATGCCATTTTCGATGACAGTAATTTTGGTTTTAAATTTAAAATTCCAGAGTTAAAATTCTACCAAAAAAATGTTCTTGTCAAATGCAGGTAATTTGAAGGAAAATACTTAATTGTATCATCAATCAACCAAAAGATGTGCGCTAAAAGTTTGCTACATTTTGCATTAAAAAAAATTGAAAAATAAATGTTTAACACTACCAGCGCGTTTCAAAGATAGGGATTAATGTTTATGCTCGGGTGATGACGGACAGGCCATTTTCTGCTGATTACGGAAGACATAACCCAAAATGCAGTAGATGCAGTAAATACAACACAGCTGTTCTGTGCAGAAAAAACGCGCGTTTACATAAACAAAAAGAAAACAGAAAAAATATATGAAAAATACACCCGGTAAATATTTTTTCATCATTTCGCTATATTTAATTATTCATCCTTGTTATAATATTCCTGATGGGTCACCTTAAAGAAATTGGTAATCTGGGAGGTGGTAAGCAGTCATACTTATCACCAACCATCTGCGAAGAAATTGTTCTGCTGATGTCAAAATATGTTAAGAATTATATTTTGCAGAATTTAAAACTGCCAAATACTTCTCAGTTTCCGTAGATTCAACATCAGACCTGGCTCATGTTGATCAGTGAACAGTCATTGTGCGATATGTTGTTTCTAGGAAGCCGGTTTTCATTCCCTGTGCTGCTCACTCATTGAATCATGTTGGTCAGGCTGCCTCTTCCTGTGTTTAATCTGTTAGTTATTTTGGCTTCATACAAAGGTTATACACCTTTTTCTGCGTCATCACACAGATGGGTAAATCTGATAAAGTCTTTGGGAGGAAAAAAATAAGCACTAACTGTGAAGTTCATGTCAGCAATTGGTCAGCAAGAGCTGATGCTACTGAAACCCTCGTAGATGGACACAACTGAGTTATTGAAAGTGACATGGAGCAAATACCTGAAGCAAGACATGAAGCTCAGGCATTGGCAGACAAAATGGACTGTCTTGAAACTGCTCTGATGACCAAGATCTGGAACTTAATTCTTGTTCGGTTCAACAGCACAAATAAAGCGTTTCAATGAATTGAAGTTGACCTGAAGAAAGTGGTGGATCCAGTTGATTCTCTGAAAAAGTTTCTGGAATCACTTCAGGATAGGTATGACGAGTTCGAACTGGATGCCAGGAACTTCTGTGGCAACAAAGACTACAAAGCAACTAGAGGCAGGCCAGAAAAAAGAAACAAACGTTATGATGCGAATTTAGAGGAGGTTGTCCTTTCCTCAAGATAAAAATTCATATGTGTTTTAGATAAGTTTTCTGTTGCCTTACAAGAATGCAGGGTAGCGTACCAATCAGTGTATGACAGGTTCAAAGGCATAGTCAACTTATGCTGTCTACCTGATACAGAGATAAGAACCGAAGCTGAAAAACATATCACTGCTTTCCATCGTGATGTCAGTAATGTGTTCATAAAGGAAATTGCCCAGTTTGCAGCATTTGCCAAGGGCTTGATGATACCTTTCTAGGTGTTAATATAACTCTTAGAATATATTTGACCATGATGGTCACTAGTTGTTCAGGAGAGAGGCTATGCATCAAATTGGCACTGATAAAGAATTATCTGAGAACCATGATGACCCATGAAAGACTAAGTACTCTGCCCACTGGATGTAGCGAGCTGTTTTCTAAAGATGATATGGTTTGAGGAGTTCATTAAAGAGTTTTCAGATGCCAAGTGTAGGAAGAAAGACTTTTTGTAGATATTGTATTGTGATGTATATAGCTGTTAGTAAAACGTACTGCATTTAGCGTAGATAAACTTTTGCATTGACAGATTCAGAGTTTAATTTTGTTGTGTAAATTGTTGAGTCAGCCATTGTTATCTATGGGAACTAAAGATTACATAGCAGCATAGCTATGTTCTTTGTAATCTTTCTTCCCTAACAATCTACTTTGAGTCTTGCCGGCATGTAAATACATGGATACATGTATTTACTTGAGATATATAACTCATTTAACTATGTATGTATAACTTGTCAGTTCCAATTACATGCAATAAACGGACTTTGATGTGTAAATTTTGTGATTTGCCATGTATTTTATGTGTATGAGGGGCCCCCCGAACCTGTAGTGCCCTCGGGATCCCCAAGTTCTAAATCCAGTCCTGCCAACACCCAGTATCTGTGACATTTCTCCGACAGCTTGGCGTGAGTTTTGTTCGTCCAATGTCTTCACTTGTTTATTCACAATTGCAGATGGACGTCCTCTGCCATCTTGATTTTCGAGACTCAAATCTCTACTATGAAACTTTTGAACCCAAATCTACACTGTACGATCGGAATTGGTTCTTTCATCCGATGATAGATTAATATTGGGAGCTGTTTGAGAAGCATTGTGACTAAGTTTACACTTGTTCAAGAGAATTATACGCAACTCTTCTTTTTTCATCTTCGGTTTGAATGGTCTACACTGTCTACAGATAACCCTGAAAATAAACCGTGAATATTAGTGAAGACAGCACATTTCAATCATTGAAACGAGCTATATATATTGGTACAATATACTATAGTAATGTTGTAGGACACGACTAAAGGTTGGTATCTAGAATTGAACATTATTTTCTACTTCAATTATGAGGCAGGCAGATGCGTAGCTGAGGGGGGCGCTATTTGAAAACGCCACCGAGACCCAGGGGGGGGGAGCTTTATAAACTAGAAAGCATTCAGAGAGCGCATACCTGTGTCAACGCCGCTGTCAGTAACCTTAAACATCATTGAAATCACTTTTTAGGTAGATCAGATCTTAACTGTTTAAATTTTGACGGCTGCATATATTCTATGATTCATATGTGAAGAACCTGAAAAGGAAATCAATGTAACTAAAAGCCATGGACACGGCGTGGGGGAGGTAATTGTGCATGGATCCGCTCCAAAATATAAGCAGTTCTTCCTCTGTCCATCCTTCCAGAGACTCTGAATGAAATTCCTTGGGAACCTTTATAGATAGCTTGCGGACAGGAAATAAGCGAAGCAATGAACAAAAAGATGCGACCAAAAACATATACCTCCTTTCAGCTTCGTTGACAGAGGTACATTATAATTCACCTACGGCATTTCTACTGACATTATAAAATAACATGGATATATTTGTTCATACATGAATTGCAGGAATAATAATTCAGCCTTTGTGGTTGTTTTTCAATTAAGCGACAGTGCATGTCTATTTATTACGAATTTTCCTTTTTCATCAAATCTCACTAAATGTTGGAGGGGCTCCTCAAGGAACTAAGCCCCATTGGCCCCCAAACCTCTAGCTATCTCTAGCTACGCCACTGGAGCCATGGGCGTCCGCAGCCACTTTTTCAGGGGCTGCAAAAGGATATATTTCGGGGAGGAGGGAGACACAAAAGGATATATTCGGTGAAGGCTTACTCTTTATTTCCGATTGCGCTATTATTAGGGTGATCAGGTCAATATTTTCCATGGACTGTATTAATGCATCTTCTGAAAGAGCACGGACGGAGGCTCAGAGAACCTTTTTTGTCTTTTCTTAATAGCCCAAAGGAATCGAAAGTTATGCAAAAACAAAGTTTCGAAATTGGAAAGTAATTTTAGAATTGTAATTATGTTGTTGTATAGGGGAAGGGGTGTAAAATAGTACAAGAATAACTGTCAATACGTCAATATATGTCCATGCATTGTGTACGCAATACGCATTGCTATAATGTCAATAAACACACCACCAAGCCAAAATGTAAAAAGAGATACGGAAAACCTGCTGTACCAGAAAAAAGGTTTGAATCGTTTTTGGTCAAATAAAGATCAGGGAATTCAAAAATTGCTACGTCTTACACATAAAAATTGCCCATCTGCTTGAAATATACGAAAATTGGATAAAAACTGTTTTAATATCTCATCTAAATGTCTTATTTACAAGAAGTAGCAACGAACTTAAAGCTTGAAGCAAATTCTTGGAGTTGAAATCGGCTATATTTGGAATATATTGCTCTGGACTTATATAATCATAGAGATAAGATCAACAAAAATAAAATGCAGTTCATAAACAAAGTCATAGATAAGTTTGGTGAGAATCCGCCGAGAAAAAAACAGTTTCTTTTTGTTGATTAGCTACTCTCAACGTGTGGTCTATAAATTGACTTCATGTGACAATGATTTTGTTCTTTGTTTAGTAATACAAATAATTTAGAAATTCTGGAATTTGTATTCTTCAGAGATATCTTTTTGAGTAGATTACTTATATTACTTTATTATTGTAAATGAGTAGAGTAAATGCTAAATTAAATAAGTTGTAGTACTTTTCCAGGGGCGGGGGAATTTGCACCC
>VCCN01007040.1:2610665-2622323 GCA_006491835.1 Architeuthis dux | reverse complement strand
CCCATAAAGATTTAAGAATCATTAATTAACAGTTGAAAGCTTTTTTCAGCAAAACTAGATAGAATTATTATGATAAAATCAAACAAATCTATACTTTGAATTGAATCACAGAAGCCTTGTTTTATGACTGGCTGATTTATAAAGTTTTAGTATTTCTATACCTGCTGTACCATAAGATGTATACAGTAGACCCCACTTATCCATGGGAGATACATTCCAAGACCCCCGAGCAGATGGTTGAAACCACAGATAGTACTGAACCCTATATATACTGTTTTTTCCTATATATGACTATGATGAAGTTTAATTAATAAATTAGACATAATGAGAGATGAACAACAATAACTAATAATAAAATAGAAAAATTTAAGACAAACGGTAATAAAAGTTATGTGACGGATGGAAGAATCGTTTTTACGGCAGATTTTAGTAACGTCAGCGCACAATGTTTTTTCTTTCCTTAATAAGTTGAGAACTTTCACCTTTTCAGGCATTCTTAATTTTCTGGAAACCAGTTAAATAATTGGCTTGAACGGAAGAAATATTTGGACTTGATAAATGGTAAACTGTCTCATCAGTGTGTGTAGGAGTTGTACATCTTTGTTCATGGATGCGAAACATGAAAATTAAACAAACGAGCTGAAAACCAACTTAGAATAGTGCAGAGAGCCATGGAAAGAGCAATGCTAGGAATAACTCTAAGAGATAGAAAAAGATCAACATGGATCAGAGGGAGGATTAGAGTGAAGGATATTATACAGTTAATTAAGCAGCAAAAATAGAGATGGGCTAGTCACCTAGCAAGAAGAGATGACAATAGACTAACTGATTGGGGCCCAGGGACAATAAATGCAGTAGCAAAAGGACCAGACACAAGATGGAGGGACGAGATATAAACGTTTGCCAGTAAGATGTCATGGAATGAGATGGGAAAGGCCTTTGTCCAGCAGTGGACTTATAACGGCTGATGATGATGATATATATATACACACACACACACACGCATATATATATATATTTGTATGTGTATATATGTATATATACACACAAATAATACTCACAAATACATAGACAGTGGCATCTACATACATGAATGCTCATTCTATATATATGCGATATATATGTACATGTTACCTGTCTAAAACAATTAAATTAAAATAACTTAATACATTTTTAATGCTAAGCAGGAATATTATTAATATCTTCTGAAGATGATTATGTTCTGCTATTTCAACAGTAGCTGTTTCCGAGACCACATATGTAAAAGAAAACTTTCGAGTTTCTATGCAAGAGTTGCGTCCCCTTAGTAGACCATTAATATTCTTCAAAACAAACTTTCACGAAGAAATCTGGCGTGATCGTCCCAACTGACCACTAAGCCGGAAAAGTCTTTAACACAAAGCCCATTCTGTGTCATTCTTGTGCAAATTCTGTACCAACATTGTATCTTAGTGACATGCGATAATAATCTTTGCCTATAACGATATAACAAGACAGAAAGAGTTGCCTACCCCTTGCCCGTGTATTTCTGTCACAAGGGCCACACACACATTCGTTCACTATTCGACTTATCTACGAACTCCATCGTCAAGGGGTTGCGTTACGGACTATCAATACTAAAAGGCAATTTCGTTTCGACTTTAATTATTTTTTTATACTACTAAAATGATTAATATTTTGGCACAACTTAGCGATGGTGGTCCCGATTGGAATTCACTTGGACTGTGGTTTACTGATAGAAAAATATCAACATGGATCAGAGGGAGGACTAAAGTGAAGGATCATCATCATCATCAGCCGTTATAAGTCCACTGCTGGACGAAGGCCTTTCCCATCTCCTTCCATAACAACCTATCTTGTGCTAATCTCTGCCAAGTCTTACCGGCAAACCTTTCTATCTCGTCCCTCCATCTTGTGTCTGGCCGTTTCCTACTTCTTTTACTATCCCATGGGCACCAATCGGTTAGTCTTTTCCCCCATCTATTGTCATCTCTTCTCGCTAGGTGGCCGGCCCATCTCCACTTTTGTTGTTTAATTAGTTGTATAATATCCTTTACCTTGAGCAAAAATGGAGGTGGGCAGGCCACCTAGCAAGAAGAGATTGGTGCCCATGGGACAGTAAACGAAGTAGGAAAATATGAATGTCTGAACTGTTTGAAAACTCATTGATCTTACCCTATTCTATCAAGGACCGTGCTTGAGACAGTGAAAACTGCAGCTACACAGGGTCGCAAGATTTTAACCCCCTAAGTCTTAAAAAATATTTTAATATTCTTTTTTTTTTTAGGGTTAAAAAGTAAATGTTTCGAATTGTTTGGGGATTTATAATGTTACATAAACATATATTACTGATCCATTAAGGACTTTACATTAAATTAAACATCATAATTGTATTAATATTTCATTTTTGTTTTGATTTGATTGAAAACAATAGCTAAAAACAAAAATAGAAGGACCTCCAAAAAATATTATACACTTAGGGCCAGATTAAGCAAATATGTGGCATGTGTTATAAATGGGCCCTAAATTAAGAAAATAGACATAACTATTAAAACATACATTATTTTACATGCATAGTGGAATAATTAAATTTCTTTATTTAATATACGGTCAGATAATACAACAAATAGATCTGACATTTCAGTAATAGTATTACTTTGTTTTCGTTTTGATCTTTGTGCAGCAGCTATGTCTTCAGTTTCAAATACCTTTGTATTTATGCATCGTATATCTACCAAATAGATACCACACCCCCATTAATTATTGTGTTAACATAATAACTCCAATTAAAGGCGATAGTTGACTAAAATCGCTAACCTTAAACACCCAGTCGTTCATAGAAGTTGAAGGCAGTATAATACTGTAGTAAAAGAGCAAATTCAGAATCACTGAATCCGAATTGATAGCTTGTAAGCATTTAGCTCGTGGCCTTGAAAATATGGGGCCCGTAGCATATGATACTTTTGGTACATAGTTAATTCGGCACAGTATGCACTGGGTGGGCCCTATCAATGTTAAATTCGGCTCTTACTTCTAGATTTCCAGGGTTTTTGTATGTCTCAAAACGGCCACGAAATTGGCCATATTTTAAAAAGAAATTACCCTCAAGAGGTTACAATGCCTCGTAACTCCCAGCTGCACGGGTTCACCTCGCTCATCCCTGATGGACCCCCCTGTGATCACCGAGCATAAATCGTATACCTAGTTCCCCAAACCCATTTCCATCAGTGGTTCTATCCAATTTATCATCAGCCGTTCTAAGACTACTGCTGGACAAAGGCCTTTCCCATCTCGTTCCATGACATCCTATCTTGTGCTAGCCTCTGCCAGGTTTTACCGGCAAACTTTTCTATCTCGTCCCTCCATCTTGTGTCTGGTCTTTTCTTACTTCGTTTACTGTCCCATGGGCACCAATCGGTTAGCCTCCCCCCATCTATTGTCATCTCTTCTTGCTAGGTGGCCAGCACACCTCCATTTTTGCTTAATTAATTGTATACTATCCTTCACTCTAGTCCTCCCTCTGAGTCATGTTGATCTTTTTCTATCTATTAGAGTTATCCCTAGCATTGCTCTTTCCATGGTTCTCTGCGCTATTCTGAGTTGGTTTTCAGCTCGTTTTGTTAATTTCCATGTTTCGCATCCATAAGTCATGGCTGATATTATGCAGCCGTTGTATACTTTACGCTTTAGGCACATTGGCAAGTTACTCTTCAAATGTCCCTATTCATACCGAATACTTTCCAACCTATCGTTATGCGTCGTTTTATTTCGCTGTCATGGTCTTTCTCTAACTTTATTACCTGTCCTAGGTAGATGTATTCATCAACCACTTCTAGATCTAAATAGGGAAAAAGTAGATGAACAGAACTTTGCTACATATGATGTGATTTATCCGCCTCCTCACGCATAGTCAGCGGACATCAGTTTCTTCATGCGGACGATTCGGAGACAATCTGTTTGACGAACATCAGTTTTGCCGACTTGGATTTTCGCCGATAGCCGTTTCGTCGAATACTTTTTTTGTACCATTTAGAGGTTAAAAAACGAAGCAAAACAGTGAAATTTTATTTTATTTTTAAATAACAACATTGGAAGAACAGGATGATAAAAAACATATTGTATTATAAATTTAATGTTTGCGATCTGAGAAATGATCAAGCATACATCGACACCCTATTTTAAAAACGTAATTAAACTTGAAAAATATTAGTTCTTGAGTTTATTCTTGGCTTTGCTAGAAAGAAAACAGCCCAACTTGTCTCTTTGATTATGATGAGGAAAATATCCGCAAAAATGGCACATTGTCGCCGGATTTGTGTTAGCGCAATACCGTTAAAATGCCCTAACTTGGAGAATAAATACATATTATAATAATCCGATTTATCAAGGGAGATAACTCCAGATATATGAAATTCTATTTATTTAATCATTTGGAAATAATTATAATTTAAATTCTATGAAAAGGAAGTGACTTGACACCGAGCTTAAAGGTTGTCGAAGGCGACTATTAAGCGATTATGAATAAAAAGGAAAAACCCAGAACTCTATCTTTTCATAAAACTTGCTCAAGGAAGACAAATTACCTTATTTATTCTGATCCTTACTTTAGGACATCTACGCCCGCTTACAGATTTGCTCACATTCAAACTCCGAGGCGATAGATAGATAGATAGATTGATAGAAATTAGATAGATAGATAGATTTGGATGATAATAGATAACAATAACTGTTGTTCTCCTCCTCCGGTTACTTTAGGTTTAATGGTGCTGGATAACCTGCTTAATAATAGCGGATTTAACAAGTGATGTATGGCATATTCCCGAAAAGTTATCTATTCTGCTGACATACAAACATAAATAATTGCTATTTCTTTATGGTTCGTGTTTATAGGCGACACAATGATAAGCTGAAATTACTTTATGAATAACAACTGCATTTCTACTAACATTATACGATATGTGACAAAATGTTGGAGGGGGCCCCTCAAGGAGCCAAGCCCTCAAGTCGGGCCCTCAAATCTCTAGCTACGTAAATGATCTTGACAGAACTGCCTGCTCAACAAGCTCACGGACCCCAGGTTTTTGAAAGGTCTGCCCAGAAAGCCCTTGTAATGCCTTTGTGGATCCTCAGGGGTCCGCGCTCCCATTTTGGGGACCACTGCTCTAAATGTTGACGGGGGCGGCCCCAAGAGGCCTCGGGCCCACAAATCTGCAGCTACGTCCCTGGCGACTATTCTCTGGCGACATTAACGGTTTTCAGGGACGTCGATAACATTTCTTTGAATAAAAAATCCAAGCCCATTAAATTTATAGACAATATTTTCTTGATTCATGGCATATCTTAAAACAATCTTTAGACAATTTGCTTGTTTTTTCTTAGCTCTTTATGTACAAACGGTACTTTGAAGTACCATATGTTTTGTCGATTAATTTGAGACCTGATTGTCCCTGGAGGTACTTGTAAGTCCAATTTTTATTTTTCAATGGAAATTAGTGTTTACCTAAACGTTTAAATCTAAAAATTATTTCATCAAAGCAGAAAACTACGATGAAATTCTTTTGATTTGTCTCGAAAAACTGTTCTTTTCACAAATTCTTTTTTGTTGCAGGGTTATTAATTCTTTGATTAATAACATCGTCAAATGAAAATGACATGAATATAATATAATGACTATGGCAAATAGCTCGTTATATACGAGGTGTGCCCAGTGATGGAAATGGGTTTGGGGAAATGGGTATACGGTAATCCATTAGTAGATATTGAACATTAAAATAACCTTGGAAATTGAGATGTATGTATACGCCGTACACCGATCCCCATTTCCATCCCTGGGTGTGGCTATTAATTAACGCGACCCACGTGGTATACATTGACCAATGGGCAAGTATAAACAACCCCTGAAAGTTACAATCCGCTTGCGCCTTCAGTTCGCTGTTACACATCGTTGGAAGTAGAAATATGTTTCTGACGTATCGTAAAAATGGTCAGTTTAAAAAACAAGCAACGCATCAATTTGAAAGTTTTCGTGAAATTGAACGAAACGGCAACCAAATCTTTTCGTGTACTAACCGTAGTTTATGAGGAAGAGTGTACGTCACATGCACAATAGGTGTTCAAGTGGCACAAAACATTTTGTGAATGGGGTTGTTTATACTTACCATTGCTATACCACGTGGTTCGTGCATGCACGCTGTGGTCCGATTTACATAAGCCCAGCCTCGTTTATTTAAAGTCACACCTCGTATTATACATCGTTCCCCTGTTGTCTTATGTCCGATTTCTTCTTCTTCTTCTTCTTCTTCTTCTTCTTCTTCTTCTTCTTCTTCTTCTTCTTCTTCTTCTTCTTCTTCTTCTTCTTCTTCTTCTTCATCATCAGTCGTTATAAGTCCACTGCTGCCTTTCCCATCTCCTTCCATGACGACCTAGATTGTGCTAACATCTGTCACGTCCTACCGGCAAACCTTTCTATCTCGCCCCTCCATCTTGTGTCTGGTCTTTTCCTACTGCGTTTACTGTCCCACGGGCACCAGTCGGTTAGTCTTCCCCCCCATCTATTATAATTTCTTCTTGCTAGGTGATTTTTGCTGCTTAATTATTTGTATAATATCCTTCACTCTAGTTCTCCCTCTGATCCATGTTGATTGTTATGCAACCGTTGTATACTCTACGCTTTAGGCACATTGGTAAGGTGCTTTTTAAAATGTCTCTATTCATACCGAATGCTTTCCAACCTATCGTTATACGTTCTTAACCTTTTTACCAGTACGGCCCCTTTAGTATTTGGACCTTGCCACCACGCCCCCCTAGTATTTGGACCTTCCCCCCTTTAGTATTTGGACCTTGCCTCCACGCCCCCCTAGTATTTGGACCTTCCCCCCCCTTTAGTATTTGGACCTTGCCTGCACGCCCCAATCACATCTTCAACCAAATGATTAGTTTGACATGGGTACTGCAAATATGTGGGGAAAAAAGAATTTTAATATATTATGTTCATCACAATATTATACAAACATTTGTTAAGAGAATTCCCAATATAAATAGAGAAATTCTTGATTTTTTTCATGCAGTCTCGCGACCTTCGTGAAATTACTCATATCCATAGGAGGAGTGCATGCCCGCTAGTTAATAATCACTGGTCTGTACTATCATGGAGCTGAACGGGACTTAAATGTATATGCAGCCAACACTCAACTGAAATCTTATTCCGGTAATAACAATCTTAAGAAAGATCAGCATTACACTAGAGGTCTAACAGTAGAACACTTGTTGGGCAGTGTATATAAGCTGCAATTTGTTCACCAATATTGTTGATAAAATACGAACAGGCTTTAAAAATTACCTGGAAATAATAGAAAATTGATTAATTAGCGTGTGTTCTACTCATAATTATTGAGATTCTGTTAAAAATACACGAGAAACTAAAGAAATAACCCTTTTCAATATCATAAACCCAAGGGAACTTGGAAACGTTCACTTGTTGCTAAAGACTGACAGGCTTATACAAATTCGTGCCCAAAAGATAGTGCGTGACTGTCTCTCCATATCCGTTCCGACCAAAACTGATGGGTCGATAGTTTGCTGACGGCAGAATCTGTCCGTTTAATTAAATTTAATGAATTTAAGGATGTTTTTGATTGAAGGGAAGTTGAGAATCGATTCCTTCGCTTCCGAAAAGCACGACATTAATACAGAACGCCTTGAGCATCTGACAGTTTATCGCGTAATAACCCGACACACAGTCCATCAACCGCGTTTTTAGCGATGAATTTCTCGATAATAAATACTTTATAGAGCCGTGCTAGAGTATTGGGCTGGCAGTTCAAATGTTTTATAGTGTGAGTCCAACCAATGGATGAGTTTTGATCAAAAGTATACTTATAGTTGAGCTTAAATTAGTGGCGTAAAAAGGTATGGGTAATTGGTGGAAAAAGAAGAGATGAGAGAATTTCAAATAACACTTTGATTGCTGTTTCGGTTTGTAAATATACTATACGTAGTATTTGTCTGTCTCTTGATGGGTTGCTATGATAACAACTGGTGTCGTGAAAGAGTTCACAATAGGTCAAGATGATGCATATCAAGTAGGAGTTGGTGACCCCGGATTTAACTGCTTGGAGATGAAATGACCTTGCTGTCTTGACAGTTTGTAGGAGACGACTGACTGTTGAATCAAAATCGTGTTTTTATATTATTTTATAGGATCCATGTGCCAGCTCGGCCCAGGGAAAATTGATTGGTTGAAAAATAACTTTTTTCTGCGATGAATATTTGATTGGAATAATCTAGATCCACTTTCTTATGTAAAAAGAACACTTTTCGGAGTTGAGAATTAGTCTCGGCCATAGTGGAAAACTCTACTACATACCTTTAGTTTGTAAGAGCACAATTTTAAGCATCGAGAATCGAAACTCGAGATCAATTAATCCGAAATACTCAAATCCAGCTTTCAATGGTCTATATAAATGAATAGAAAGGAGTATCTGCCATTGAGCAGTGGTTAACGTGCTTTTCTCATTGACTGTTGTTAGTGAGTTTATTCTTCAATGGGTACTCCACTAATAAGGTTTTGTGACAAATTATCAACATTACTAGCAATCAAATCTACAAAGCACAATGTCAAAGTGCTCTTTTCATTTGCAACCAGTGTTTATAATCAGTGATAACGCAAACAATAGTAAATTACTGTTTACCCTGCTTAGAGTGTCTGTCACAGAGTAGTGGTTAAAAACTAGGGTAATATAACATGTTTTTCACGGCAACAATGTGAGAAAATTCTTCATTTTGTGAGGCCGGTGATCTTCTTAGTCTAGTGGTTACGAGTGTAGTAGAAAATACAACACGGATTTCTGATGTTAGGGTTGGGAGTCCTCGTTTTATTCGAATGTAGCATGGAGAGAGAATGAGAGGTTGAACAAGGGATGGGATTTATTCCTCAATCAGACAAGGAACCACTTTCGTCTAACCACCCTTGATCTCATAGAAAGGCAGGAATATTTTAACACACTCTCCACTGTGGCTCATGGTTGCTTTATGTACGTTTCCATGGTCAAAGCCATGTAATCCTGACGTGTACTAAACTCACGTGACTAGATTACGAGCGTTTCCTTCATTTGAGCACATGTGTCTCTGATGTGTCCTTTGATAATACCACCATGATCACTGGTCAGATCACGTTTCTGAATATATTACACTTGCCTCGCAAGCTATTCTATCCTCGGGTTGTGTCTAATTATTGTGGCCCTGTGGTATTCTAAACTTACCTTTCTAAATATCTACTATGGACGTCTGCCATGAAGCAATGGTTTGCTTATCTAGCAAGCTATTGTTAATAAGTTCAATCCTCACTGGATGATCCACTATTGTGGCTCTGTAGCACTCAAAATTAAGTTTTGTAAATATCTAATATCGGCGTCTGTCATAGGGAAATGGTTAGTAAGCTAGTCTCGCATGCTCTTGTTAATGAGATTAATCCCCACTATCGTAGTCTTGTACAGTACTAAGCTGAGCTCAGTAATTATCAATTCACTTTGCTGAGAATGGCTATCATAGAGCGATGTTTTGCAAACTAGATTCTCAAGCTATTATCCGGTGGACAAAACCACAAGGTCACAATAGTGGAGCAAACTCACAGACCATTGCATTTTAATGAGTTCGATCCTCACTATTGTGCCCTTGTTCGTGTATAAACTTAGCGTAGTAAATATCCTCTCTTACTCTGCTTAGTGGTCAAATGTATGTATCATCGTTCCCCACTTATACCCCAATCCAGGATATTGCAGACAATTGTTAGTAATACCCACTCCCGGCTTGCCAGGCCTGTTGAAGCTCTGTTCTTACGGCACCTGGTATTCCCCAATGGTCACCCATCAAGGTACCGACCAGGCTCGTCGTTGCTTAACTTCGGTGATCTTACGAGAACCAACCAATACTAGGGGGGCGTGGAGGCAAACCCTTAGTCTCGAGGAGAGGTTCGCCAATCCTAATCCTTGTGCTGAGTGCTCAGCGGAGAGGCATTGAGTACCGTTTTAAAAATATTTGCTATGACTCGGCGGTGGATTGAACCACGACCTACTAAACCTGGGGTGAGCATTCTGCCACTGAGCCACGGTGATCGGCAGTGGTCAAATGTTGAAGGAAAATCAATAAATCTGACTATTGGGCCATTGTGAGTTGGTACCATAGGCTGAACTCTGAAAGGGATACTAGGATGAAATGCCCTTTCAACAGTTACAGATGCCCTTGTGAACTTTAAGGGACATACGGTGCTGCTCAAGAGTATTGGCACCCTTGAATATTTTTGTATAAACTGCATAATATTTTCAGAAATAAATGGAAATCTACCAAATTTGTATCATCAGAATATTTTAAAAGTAATTCAACAAAAAACATTATTTTTCAACTTACATGTAGCAATTTCAAAGAAGAAATAGAAGATATGACCTGGACAGTAATATTGGTGCCCTTCGTTAATATATCGTTGCACACCCTTTGGCAATGCTGACTGCATGCATATCTTTTTTGTAGCCATTGGCCATCTATAAGCTTCTTGCAACTTTTTTGTTGGTAGTTTCTCCCAATCTTCCTTTGCAATTTGTTCTTTAATATGGTACGCATCGAAACCATAACTACAGATTTCCGCTCACTCCCAAGATTTTCAATGGGATTGGGATTAGGACTCATTGTTGGCCAATTTAAAACAGTCCATTCCCCCTTTTTCAACCATTCTTGTGTGCTTTTGGATGTATGCTTTAGTTCTTTTTTGTGCTGGAGCACCCCTGATATTCCTCAATGTGAATGCCCTGTGGACAGATGCTAACACAATTTTGGCAATGTACAAGCAATTTGTTTATTGACAAAGAAATGAGGCCTATAAGGAAAAGAACACCCTAACTAAAGTTAAGCATGGTGGAGGACCCATAATGATTTTGGGCTGCTTTGCTGCCTCTGCTACTGGTGGCCATGGCCGTATCAATTTGGTGCTAAATTGGTACGTAGAATTTCACTTAGGCAGAAAAAATGATGAGATAGGTGGTGCTGACTTCCAAGTTCATTGGAGGTCAATTTTGGATTAAAATTTCTTTTTTCCCCACCATATTTCAGCCAAACGGTTATATTCTTGGAGATACACTGGTACGTGGGGTTAACCGGGACAGAAAGAAAGATGATAGGATAGGTGCTACTGTCCACCAAGGTCATTGAAAGTCACTAGAGATCAATTTCGGATTAAAATAGCCTTTTTCAGTCGAACGAAAGGACTTAAAAGACTGAAAAACCTGATCTTTTTCGATTTTGTTTGCAAAATGTTTTGCAACCCTGAAAAAAGAGAAAGTCGGAGAAACAGTAATGTTGTGTACCCAGAAGCTCTGTCAAATTAAGGGACTGCATGACTTGTTTTGATTTGTACATCAGAATATTTTTCGGTAACAGATACTTTTTCATGTGTAAATTGTGTAAATACTCTTTTTTTCATTTGTTCTGTTGTGCAAGAGGAAATATATCAACGAGCGTATTTTCCCTGTGTTGTTAAATTTGCAGTTACTTTCCCCCGGGCTACGCCAAGACGACAATAATTGGCATTCAGTGAGGTTCGATCACATATGGGAACAATGGAGCGTGAAAATGCTTTATTAACCATTGCTCCACAGCAGGCTTATATAT